>CEMH01202362.1:0-21952 GCA_001179725.1 Macrocystidia cucumis | reverse complement strand
TTATGATGCCCTAAGAAAGCAGTGTCAACGGCCACAGGCAAGCAGCATACTCGTCAAGAATTTCAGGAGCAGTGCTTTTTTGAGCTGAACGCCGCTTTGCGTTAAATGCACAGCCCAAGTTGTCAAAACTATTCATGGAACAAAAGCGCGGTTAAGGCGCGGTTGTGCCAAAATCTGACAACACGACGTGTCAGCATTGTAAACCGAGAGTTGACAGTTTTTACACAGAAAGGGTGTTGTGAATCCAATTTTCAACTACGTTCTCCGCAATCTGCAAATTGTTCTTCTCCATGAACATCATATGACCGTTACCGTGGATGCCCACGTCTCCCAACGCGATGTGCTTGACGTTTACGCCGGCCTGAGTTAGGAAGTTAACGCTGCAGTCGTCGTACAACGAGTGATAACTTGATTCCGACGTCACGACGAGGACGGGGATGTGTGCAAGGTTAGTCAGCTTCCGGGGTGGAGACGTTTGTTTGAAGCAAGTGACCGCCGATGTTGAACTGACAACCTCACGGGAGATGTCGCCCGCAGATTTGATTGCAGGAGAAAAGGTGAGAGGGATTTCTGTGAGCCCAAATGGTCTGGCGGCAATGATCGGAGCAAACACTGCGTTGATGAAAGGAGGTCCAATCGGTTCAAGGGCGACGATCGCTTTCACTTGTTTTGGTCGAGCATCCCCGAGAATCCATCCGAACTGTCCGGACTGGGAGTGTGTGAGGAGGATGACGGGCTATTATCAATCATGATTTAGTGCCAAAACGATGAATCGACCCCAAGTCAGCAACTGACCCCGATTTTGTCCAGGAGCTGAGAACCAGCGGCCTTCACCTTGATGGACGACTCTTCGTCAGAAGCAAGGCTAGGCATAACCCCAGCATAGAAATTGTCGAAAGTTGCATCCCCAACTGAGCCGTTGCCTGGCCACTGCGTGTGAAGCGCAGCCTGCGGCCACAAGTTGAAGCGTTGAGTGGCAGTGAAATGCGACTCAATGGTGAAGGTCGAGAAAACGGATTGAGGACCGTCGACAGTTTGCTGCCATGCTGATCGTGCTCTGGAAGGTTGGTCGACGATATACAGCTACATAGGCCAAATCATGGGTCACTCGCAGTCTGTCAACCATTCAGGGGCGGACAAACCTGATACCCTTGGCTCAGGAAATAGTCAGCCCAACCAACTCGACCATCTGGCGTGTTGAGAAAGTTGGTCCCGGTCATGCCTGTGTCGCCATTCATTAGCATTAGGTGCCTTTCATTAGAAACGCGGATAAAATGTAGCACCATTTCCGTGGATGAAGAGGATCGGAAGGGCCTTCGTTGTCCTCTCAGGAATGAGATGCTCTACATACATCTGCTCAGAGGCAATGGTCGTGTTTCCCTGTGTGTTGTAGGTTTCGCCCACATAGAAGTATGTTCGACGGTGCAAGGTCCCTGACGTGCTTGTTGCTCCAGCTCCGGCAAAGAGACACGCGAAAACTACTGTGATCCAGGCTTTTGCCAACGCTAAGGACGCTGTATTGAACGACATTTTGGGGGAAGAGGGCACAAGACGTAAGAAAACGCCATGATTGAGCAGTATTAAGTTCGTCTCAACCTCGGCTTCGATCAATTCTCCGACTCATGGTTCCCTTGAAGAACCAACTCGTGAGAAAACTGACACTTCACCACAATGCCCTGTAATCGATTGGAGAAGTACCAGTACAACCTGAAACTCTGTTTACCGTCGACTAGTCCGTTTTTTGTGATGTTTTATATCAGAGGGGGCCTCCCGAATAGCGCCAAATATGGCTTGCAGTGGCGCATCCTGAGCCATGGTTACCTTTGGGTTCGCAGGGGTTGACGTCACGAGACGATGGGGCTCCAATGAGGCTGTCTTTATTCTTTTCCCAAGGTTCCCGGAGAAGACCTGTTCAATCTCGTCATGGTGGCGCTTTCTTCTCGTGGGTGATTTCGTTTCGATTGGTGGTGGCTGGGGTGGTTGTACTTCACGGGGTGTGTCAAGTGCCCTTTTTTTGTCCGACTGCAAGTTCCTCCACTCTTCGGGACGCCGTTGTAGCAAATAGAGATTCAAATTGCGAGCGAAGAACTTTCCAAAAAATGACCCTGCCAGATCGTTTTCTTTCTTTATCAAGCTCCGAGCGATCTTCTCCTAGCAATGATGAGTCAGATGGGCGTCAAGTGGCCTTTGGCGGTGCATACCTTGAGATACGTGTCTGCAAATGCCCAACACCGGTCACCAACACGACTGCCAATCCGATCGTCCACTAACTCATGGTAGTGGCCTATGAGGTCCATCACAAATTGACGTTTTGATTTTGAAGGCACCGAGGGTGCCTCAAGCAGGACATCGAAAACGCGCGAGCTGACTGGGTCGTGGCTCATCATAATTCGATCCGCAATTTCTATGGAGAGAAGGCTGCCTCTCTCGTGAGTTAAAAAAAGCTATGGCGGAATGGAACGAACCTCACCTATCAATAACGGTTTTTATAGGGGGTTCAGAGAGGTGAAGTAGTGATTGCAAGATCAGAGCGCCTTGAATTGACGGTTTGAGCGAGGATTCAACTGGTTTTCCACCACAATGTTCCGCTGAGTTAGCGGGTGGTCGAGCTTCACGAGCCGTTTTGTATTCCTAACAGTGGCGTCAACAATCATCCAGTGATATCGAAGGATGGAAATTCACCTTCAATGGCAATAGATAAAGGAGGCACGGAGCCAACAAAAGACGATCTTCGGACGTGTTAAGGTCAAGAGATGAACATAGGATCTACAGTAACGAGATGAGAAAAGCCAGGAAATGTGTGATAGAGCAACACGAACGTCGACAACTTCACTCTGGGCTGTTGATAGGTTTACAGCTCTGTCGACGAGAGCACGAAGGACACCAGTCCGAGAAGTTTCTAGAGAGTCTTAAACGAACGGTTCAGATGGATTATCCCAGAACGGCACATACTGATGAGTTTTTCCACCACATTTTCCAGTTCAGAGATGACAGTGTGGAGCTGATCGCACTCCAGCCTTTCCAATCCTTTCGCGACAACAAAGTTTGCCACTGGGTGAGTTGCTAATCTTGCAATTTTCCCTTCAAAATATGTTCTCCACAACAGCGCAAAAGTGGCAGCAGGAGCACGCGTAACGATCGTCTCAAGGAGGTGGGAGGATGTAGGGTCGCGGAGAAGTGTGTTGAGGTAGTCTGAGAGTTCAATATTGCTTACAGATGCAGTATCTGGAAGTATTGTGTAAGTAAGTGGTTTGTTACGGTATTTATAGGACCTACGGCTAGCACTGACGATACCAACTGTGACATGGTCCAATAGGGAACCTGGCTGGTCGCTCATCTGGTTCTCGGCTTCTATTTGGAGAAATATCTTGTTCACATGTTAGATAGCATTTGACGAAACAAAACAAGATTTCGTACCTGTAGGCCCGGACTCGCTACTTTGTTTGCTGCCAATGCGCGAACCTCATTTTCACCCAGGCCAGCTCTCAAAGTCTCAACAAACCGGCACGAGATGGCTTGAAACGAGGGCGGAACGCGACGCTGACAAGGTTCTTTGCCCTTTCCTTTCCCATCTGCAAACACGGACTTCATGGAGCCTTGTCGAGCTTTCCAGTTTGCGCTTTTCTTGGAACGTAACGAAGAGCTTGTCGCATCCAAACCTGACGACGAACCAGGTGATAGTAAGAGTAACAGGGCACGTAGGACATGAGAAGCAAATGGGTCCATTATCAGACTTGACGTTGAAGAGAGTAGTTCCTGGCAAAGACTCAGCAATACTATAGGAAAGCAGAAAATTAAACGTACCTCGCAAAGGTCCAAAATCAGTTGGGTCATAGTTCGGAGTTCACCAGCGTCCGACGATTCAGGAATTGGGGGAAATGTACCTCGGGTCTAGAAAAATGAGTTTGTGCAATGGTTACAACAAAGGAAGTATGTTCTTCACCTCCCGATCGACGGTATCCGCTGCAACTGTGAATAGGGTTTGGCATACATGCGATGCAAAGCGGTGTTTCGCCAATGCTTCGTAGCTTTAGTGATTGGGGTGAGAAAAAGCGATATTCGAAAGAGATGGAGAGGGCTTACGAGCCTGACAGCGTATCCACAAGGACTCGCCGAACAAAATCATCCATCGAGTGTGACATCCGCTCCAAAATGACTGAACAATCTGGATCTGTTGCCAACTGCTTCTCTTTCGCCGCCATTTCCGAAAGCGCTGCAAGGAAGAACATGCGCTTCTCTAAATTTTCTCTTGAGTTGATTGTGTATGACGCGTGTTGGGTTGGGAAACGTACCTTCGGTTTGATCTTGCTCCAATTGTTCCGTGCCATCTTCGTCCCCCCTGGACGCGTCATGCCACTGCCTCATTTGTGCATCCACCGTACGGAAGTACGCCTTTACGTCGACGTCAACATAGCCAAAGGGAGCTTCTGGGTTCACATCCTCCTGGGTGGTGTTTTCAACAATCCATGACGGTCGTTCATCTACACCTCGTATGATTTCCTCTTCATGAGGTGTTTGAAATGGTTCCAAATGCTCTGAATCTTGTGGTTTCTTATGCTTTTTGCCTCGTTTGCGGTTCTCTCGAGGCATCAGAGGATTGAGTCCAGTGAGAGAATGAAGGTGACCGTGGAAGTGAAAATATTATGTCAGTCGATCGATTTATGTAATGATTTCTAACCCTGTGGGTCGTTTCGGCCCAACGACATGTTCATGGCTTCAAAGCCGTTTGGAATTTTGGATTGAAAAACCCGTTCTCATAAATTATAGCGAAATAAGGTCTCTTGTACTTTCTGCGCAGCGTAGTTACGGTGTCCGATCGAGTATCCCCCTGTCTATCAACTTGCTACTGCCACTTCCAAGCCCGCTGCCCGCCAATCATGGACACAATCCTGGATCTCGCGCGAAGTCATCATCGTTGGCGACATTCCAAAAGTCGTTAACGCCGCATGCGAGGAGTTATTTTGCATTCGACGGTTCACGAAGCGCCCTATCGACTCTGTTCGGTAACCGTCTCCAGAGCACCGAACCGAGAGCGAAGTCAAGTGGGGCATTTTTGTAGACTCCTCTGAGCTTGTCGCGTCGGCTGGTGTACACCCCAAGAAAAAGGTATCTGTTATGGGATCCTCGGCGCCGAACGCCAACGAGAAGCGTATGTCTAGTGTCCGGAGAAGGGGGAGTTGCGCAAGGCACCCCAAGAGATCTGCTGTCGTGATCGGAAGATATGAGATGCGCAAGGTCCTCAGGCTGTGCGACAAGGTGCAAAGGTACGACGATAAAGTTGAGTCTGAAGACGTCCAATGCGACAGGGGGCTTCCGCCGCCACGCGGAAGCCATTCGACGGTAAATTCGGCAAGACGAGGGAGGCAAACTCTTTCCATCAAAGAGACGAGGACACTTTGAGGGGTCCCCACCAGGCTGCGGCCTTCTTCCAAGCTTACGGAAAAAACGAGGTGCAGCCGTTCAAGCTGCGGAAGTTTGATCACCGGCATTGAGGCCCGATGTTCGTCGATGGATTGGCTTGCATCTGCGTGGATATATATGCTTGTCAAATTGGCACCTTGCGACCAGATCTCGAGGCATTCGTTCAAGTTGGGAAGGTGACGGTAATTGACGTCAAGATGTAAGCGTGACAGGGACTTCCAAGGAAATGGGAGGCCTCCAGCGCGGATGCTCTCATTTGGCGTCCACGAACCTGGCATGTCAAGCTTCAAAACGCGTAAAGACGGGAACGCGGTAGCGGTCGTTGGGAAGAGGGAAAGGAACTCTAAATCAGGTAGCTGGAGCTCTAGATGGCGCAAGCGATGGATGTGCGGAAGGATAGCTGCGAGGAATGTCCGAGGAAGAACATTAACCTCACGCGTCGCCCTTCCCATATCCCTCATACGCAGGGAGAGGGGGTGGTTGCGGGATCGCTCGAGCCAAAGTTGGAGCAGTTGCATAGAATTGACAGGGGATGCGACCTGTGTCGGTAGGGAGAACGATGCCCAGAACGACGGCGTACTCAAAAGCACCGCTCGCCACGCCGAGCATACCTGCCCCAGGAGTGCTGGACCACCCTTTCCACCGATGATATTTAGGTATGGAACGCAAGACTGGAATATTTCGACCTGTAGCTCAACGGGGAGGCGGTTGAAAGCCGCTGGGGGGGATTGGTCGCTTTCTTCTGACAGACGCCGGGTCACCGTGAATGGTTTCTAAAGAGGTGTGAGCAAACAGCGGGGTAGCTGTGTTGTGAATCTGACCTTTCCACTGTAGGCGTTGTCTTGAAGTCCCCGCTTGAGCTCGGTGCGGTGTGGGAAGAGGAAGATCAAATTGACAGCATAGCAGAGGACATCGCGAGAGTGCATGAGGTAGGTGAAAGGGGGGGAAGGTAATGGAGGCAATGAATTGGAGCGTGGTGGTTTTATACTGGAACAGACGAGGGGCTCTTGAGCCTTCGAGTTTGTTTCAGTGACCTTGTTGGCGGGGAGGACTGGCCTCAATCCGCGAACTGCCTCTGTAAAAATGTCGCAAGGACATTCCTCCTGAGAATCAATTTGAGAGGCGTTTGAAGTGAGGGATTATTGGTGTTTCATGCCCTCACACTTCCATTCATGACCTACAATGGCCCAGAAAGGACGTTGCGCCAGCAGAGGAGCCGAGGATCAATATTCAATGATCACTATTGTCCCCAAAGCGATGCTCCGAGTAACGAACGAAGGCGACGCATCGAAGTTCAAAATTGCCAACTCGCCAGGGAGCCCAGCTGTGAAGATGTTGAAATCTTGAAACTCGGATCTGGGATACCGGTGTGGCAAACGTCACTGATTCACCCTTGGGCCAATGACGCCACAAAACCAGATTACGTCATACATTCCAAATAGCGGTCAGTCGGATGGCAAAAAGGGAGTGTCGCTGAGAGGTATGGACGCTAAACATAAAGTACATACATCCCTAGACGGAAATTCCTCCCCCTAAAAGAATTTACTAAAGTCGTAACTCTCGTCACCTTGCTTAGGAGTCGTCGACTTCATTTTTTGAATAGGTGCTTTCGCACTTTTGGTCCCTCCTGTCACTGGCAATTTCTGTGACGCCACCACCTTACGCGACTGCTTGACGCCTTTTGTTTTCCCAAGGGGCCTTGAACTTTTGGGTTCCGCAGCAAAAGTTACTTTTTTGAGAACGGTTTTCGGCAACGGCCCTGTTCGTTTCCTCTTGAGGGTGGCAATCGGACGCGATGAATGATCGTCCGTTTCTTCATCACTGTCATTCGCGGGCTCGGCGGCGTTGACTTCGTCCTCTGCCTCCGAATCTTCGTCTAGGCCATCGTCATCTTCATCTTGCTCGTCCTCGTCCTCACTAGCAAAGGCATGTTGAACATTGGCAATTTTTGGGGTATTTTCTTCGTCTTCGGTGGAAGGTTCCTCATTTTCATCGTCACCTCCTGACGTCCAGGGAAGGGTAAGCGCTATTTTCCTAGTGTCAAGTATGCCAGGGATAAGCTTAATGAGGCCTCGCAATTTGCGGAGGTCCTTCCGTGTGGGGAGTGACCCAACGATCCGTTTCTCCGACTCGACAACGGACGCCAACAGCAGTTCCCCTGAGGTTTGTGAAGCTGGTAACTGGGTAAGAGGGTGGGTGTAATGCGGGAATCTGTTCACGTTCCAATCACGCAGCACAATTCTGCAAGCCCCGACAAGGTCCAGTTCCCCACGCTGAATAAGAAATAGAACACCCATTTAGCCAAAGCTATCAGCATCAGTGTTTGAACTGAAAACAAACTTTTTTCACAAGTTGCTGAGACCGCGCCACGCCTGAAAGGAACGACACCGGATCCTGTTTGGAGAATGCGGGAAGGCTGTAGAACACCATGAGATCCTCCGTGTTTGCACGTGAGACGAGTTCAGCAACTAGTATGAGATATTAGCTCGTTTCCTACCAACGAGGCATAGAACCCATCACTGACCTGCGAGTTTTGGGTCCTTCAGGCGGTCGACTCTTCCCCGATTGCGAGTAAGAATGTCACGAGCGCGAAGTTGATCTTGATTTTCCACATCTACCGCTTCCCACAAAAGACCGGGAGTATCAATAAGACGGATGCTGTGCCCTTCAACCTCGAGGTGAACCTCTTGAGGATACGTTGTTGTTGATGGACCATGGGTCGAGGCAGCAGCTGTGTAGATTGGAAGAGCAGACTTCTTGATGATTGAGTTCACAAATGAACTTTTCCCAGCCTGAAGGCTAGAGTCAGAAGGCAGCACGAGGTGGCACGAGAGCGATAGAAGCTTACATTGGTGACACCAAGAATTGCGACACTGAAACTAGTGCCCTTAGGCTTCGACTTCGCCCACTCTGACAAGTATGCCATAGCCAACTGCACACCTTGACCATCTCCGGCTGGCTCAAGTTTACTTTTCCCTTTCGCCTTTGGGGCAACTGTTTCGGGGCCTGATGGGAGAAAACGACTAGCTGACCGAAACGGAATCGTAGGAAACGAGGTTCGGAGGAATGAGATCCATGCTGCAACGGATTCTTGGGGACACAAATCTAACGGGGTGTAAGGCTACGAGTTAAACAGAGGATGGTAAAACGCATTGTCTCACCGATCTTATTGAGCACGAATAGCAGCTTTTTGCCTGAGCTCGATACTAATTCCTCCAAATGCGTATTTCGGAAGGAAAGAGGGTCCCGAGCGTCCAACACTTGTATGACAGCGTCCACATCGTCGAAAACCGCTTGAAAGTTGGGCAAGTCGCGGTTGATTAAAATCGGTACTTCGTCTTCTTGTTCTTCGACAACGATGGGAGTAGCCCGAACCGTGGCCTTGCTATGTTTCAAAGTTTTGGCGCTCAAGCTCGCAATACCTTCTAGTCCGACGTCAAGTTTGTTTCCCTTGGATGGTGTCTCCTCGTCTGAGCCGCCTTCAACGTCGGCCTCAACATTGGGAGCGGACTTGGAAGTTTTCTTGGCGTCCTTACGGCGCTGTTTCTCTTCAGCGTCCTAGGGAGTTTCACTTCTGATTAGAGAAGTTCGTTGGGGGGTCAACCAGTACTCACCCGACGTCGTTCCTCCGCAACCTCGGCCAAAATTTGATCCTTGTATGGGAAGTTATTGGGTATTCCTGGATCCTTAGGTTGTTCTATGATGGATTAAGCACTGCACAGCGAGCTTCAAAGAATTTGCACACATACTTGATTTCCATTGAGGACTTTTCTTCGCAGCCTTTGCCTTTTTCCGCCTGCTTTCCCGAACTTTGTGAAGGATCTTCTTCCGCTCGTTTGTACTGCCACGATTGCTTGTTTCTACGTCGCCGTTTAAGACATGGTATCATGAGGGGTGTAGGAGACATACTTTTCCTGATTCTTGGCATCGTAACTAGGTATAGATCAAACAGACTCTCAGTGCGCGATGCGGAGAAATAATTTTTTCTTCCAAAAGTATTGCTATATAAGGAAGTCACGAGATGAAGTCCACCTCTCTGATTGAAGTCAAGGTTTTATCGTGAGCTATCCCGATGCCACTTGGGACAAAAAACAAATCATATTCAACTTGTAACGGTGGTACATGAGTGTTGATACGAATCAACAGAAATCTTGAAGGGTGGCGTCATACCACCCGCGTTTTTGGTCGAATCGTATGGTCACTCGTTGACCAACAGCGCATCCCCTCCTTGCGAGGTTTGTCTTCTTTATTTGACAATGGCCACGCAAAGTGCTGATCATCTCCTCCCGTTTTACGTCCCCAGGATTTATTGTACGTTTGGGTCTTCAGACCGTGACAGAGCGCCAGGTATTGATCAGGTGGATTTTGATGACTTGTACTTGCAACATCAAAGTAGGCGAAAGGAAAGAGCAGAACGACAACAGAAATGATTACTAGACAAAGGGTCGAGATGAGGACAGATAAACTTGACAACTTGATTTTGCTATGAAAAAGGTCCAGTCTGACTTGTCTTCACGGAATTTGTAGAAAATGAGTACTTGAAGTTGCGGATGAAAGGACCACCACGAAAGAAGGCTTGAAACTTGAAAATTATTTGAACTTTGACCCTTGTCCTTTGCCCATGACTTCTCGCGATCCACGCCAAGTTGGAGATAGAAAGTAGTCTGAAGCAAAAAAAAGAAGGGTAACAGTGCACCTTTTTACCAACGCGCAGGCTCAGAAGCTGCTGCAGTTGTTGTGGCTGCGGTAGTAGCAGGAGCCTCATAGTCTCGATTGCTATTGCGGGCTGGGCTACCACCTCTTGGAGGACTTCGGGAATAGCTTCTCCTGCGCCTGTAGTCGGGAGAGTAGCGTCCTCCCCGAGAGGGCGGGGGGCTTCGGCGGTCGCGCCAATCCCTACTGTCACGTCCATAGGGATCACGGTCCCTATCGCGGTCACCTCGACGAGAATAGCTATCACGGTCACGATGAGAATCACGATGAGAGTCCCGATACGAGTCCCGATGGTCTCGTCCGCCATATGAGTCACGTCCAGAGCGGCGATGTCCCATATACTCTCCTGGAGTGGGAGCATGGGGACGATCGGTTACAGAGTAATCAACCCGAATTCGACGACCATTGAGATCCTACAGGAAGTCAACACACATACAACGGTGCGAAATACGGACGCAACTCACCACGCCATTGAGTTCTTGAATGCACCTGGTCGCGTCTTCAACTGTTGCCATCTTGATAAAACCAAACCCTCGGGAGCGGTCGGACTGCTTTTGTATCTGTGAGTGATGTCCAGGTTTGACGAAGGACAAGTGGTGCTGACCCTTTGATCATAGACAATGGTCACTTTTTCAACCCTGCCAAAGCGACCAAATTCCTCATCCAAGTCACGTTCTTGGGTGCGGATGCTGAGTCCGAAGACCCCAAGAACGTTAGAGGGATTGGGTGCCTGCTGGGACTTGTTAGTACTGATTGCCAGAAAGGGTTGAAAAAACAAGTGGACGCGCACAATTGGGGCATGTGGGGGGCGACGAGGGGCAGGAGAACGGCGACGTGGAGGACTACGAAAACCATTCCCATTATTGCTTCGCGCCCCAGGACTACGAGAGCGAGAACGACCTCTCGGGGGAGGAGGGGGGGCATCACGCTCCGCAGCAGGGGTTGTTTGAGGTGGAGCAGTGTATGCATCAGAGTAAGGATCCACTGGTGTGGCAGCAGCGGCGGTATCTCCGTACTAAAACAGAAGAAATAATGTGCAATTAGAACCAGGTTAACGAGAAACGCGGAGGGTGGTTTGACATACCATGGTGGTTGAAAACAAAGACGTGTTGACTCTTGTTTGTTCGGATTCAAACTCTCACGATTAAGTACCCCCCAGAATGGTCGATGTTGGAGGCACGGTGAGCATTGGGTGAGTGGGTGGTCCAAAGACCACTATGAAAAGTGATGCGCCAGTAAAGCACAAGGAACCGCTGACTTTTCACTCGGTTATTTTGATTTTTTAAAGGTCTCAAATAAAGGCAGGACGAAGCATCGCGGCCTCCGTCACTTGAAGCGGAGAATGAACCTTAATTTGCAACTACACAGTTCATCAAATCTGTGTTGTTGCTCCTCGAAACCCAGCACAAGCCGGCAACATCAAGAATGGTGAGCGCGTCGTCGTCGCCCTTGTCAGCGAGCACCTTCTAACCACCCTACAGGGTATCGACATCACCCACCATCACGTCAAGAACGGTAATCGCACCGCTCCCAAGAGCGAGGACCCTTACCTGCTCCTCCTTGTGAAGGTGAGGATTCTGTCTAGCTGTCTTCCGACATTCAACTTATGCTGCCTACTAGCTTTATAGGTTCCTTGCGCGACGCACTGATTCCAGCTTCAACAAGGTTAAAACCTATATCAAAAGGATAACAACCTCTCAGACTGACACCTCTGTTAGGTCATTCTGCACCGTTTGTTCCTTTCTAAAACCAACCGCCCACCTCTTTCCCTGTCACGAATCGCAAAAGAGACCGCCAACACCCCCGATGTCTCGTCAAAAATAATTGTTCAAGTCGGAACAGTGACAGACGATATCCGACTGACTGTGGTACCTAAACTTACGATCGCGGCACTGCGTTTCACAAGAGCTGCGAAGGAGCGTATCTTGAATGCTGGTGGTGAGGCTATCACGCTGGATCAACTTGCTCTGCGTGCGCCTACTGGGTCGAACACTGTCCTACTTCGGGGAGTGAAGACTGCACGGGAAGCCTACAAGCACTTCGGCATGGGTACGTTTTCGTGTGTATCTTCTTCCCCTTTCCTCATCTCATATCTTCTAGGCCCTCACAAGAACAAAAAACCCTATACCATTTCAAAGGGTCGCAAGGTGTGTAACAACGCAGTAAAACTGCTCCTCGTGTCTCAATTGTTACCTTGGATCCTAGTTCGAGCAAGGTCGTGGTCGCCGAAAGTCGCGTGGTTTCAAGGTGTAAAACTCCCAGTTCTTTATGTTCTGTATACTACGCACCACAAATACATCGTCACTTGTCCGACTTCCATCACTCTTGCGCTTCCTTAGCCTCAATGTCACCAAGAGCCAAGGTCAAGCGTAGGCACTGTCAGATTATATTTTTGCAAGTTTACCGATCGTTCTATTGTTGGGCAAGAAACGGACATCACTCATAGGGCTATGTAGTTTTTAAGTCTGGCTCAAGCAGTTAGTTAGATTTTGCTTTGCCATTGGCGTGGCCGTTCGTTTTCAGTGGTTCCTTTTTCACCAGCAAGCCACGTTTAGCCTGGAGGCGAAGGCAGAACTTAGAGCCGCCTGCATAAAAGAACACCAATGCACCCCCGATTATGATATGACCGTAATAGCCAAGTTGGTGCCAGGTGGTGAACGAGGATTTCGCCGTCGAGAGGATGAAGGCCGAGGCTGCATAGTTGAGAATGGACGCAGACAAGGCGATTCCTGCAACGTCATACAGACGCTTTGCAATAGAAGGCGGTTGGCCTTCAGCGGGAAGGAGGAAAGGTCGGAAACAAGTCCTGGCGAGGCGGGCGGCGGAAGTGATGAATCCACCCATGAGGAATGTGAGGTAATATCCCGATGCGATGCCGTGCTGTCAAAGTGGGAGCAACCAGTCAGTTTTAAACACGTTATTAAAAGGGTCAAAAGCAAAAGAGGAAAATCGGCGTACCCAGAATGCGCTTGTCAAGAACGTGAGCATACTGCTTCGGAAACCTGGTTTCTTTCCTTTCGGCGTGACGCGCTTGTAGACGCATTCACGCAGCCAGACGTTGGTCTTCATGTTCCAAGAGTCCAAAAGTGTCTTGAAGTTGGAGGGGAATTCGATCTCGAGAACGTTGACGTTGGCTGCACCATCCCAAGTGCTCCTTCCCTGGGCGTCGAAGCCGGTGAAACCCAGGCCAGTGAGAATACTTGCACCCTGTGATGCTCAGATCAGTGCTGAAACCAGAGGTCACGAACGGCATAACGAACCTCGGTCAATGTCCATATTGCGTAGTACTTGGCACGTTCGAGTACACCATATGTTTGGAACAACGCAACGCTGTGGGGCACAGTAAGTCAAGGGCACGTCCGTCACCAAGAAACGAGAAAACCGACCGAACGAGATAAGGCTTCGCGGCGAACCAAGGAGTAAGCGCAGTGGCATAGTTGTTGTTTGCACCAATAACGACGAATGCCCCGAGGTAGAAAAGACCCATGACAAGTTTGCGGTAGGCAACACGCTTCCTCCCAGATGGAAGGTTTCTCCCTGTTGTTGTCGTTTTGGCTCTGACTTCAGGAGTAAGGAAGACCGTTTCGTGAATCAAGTTCCGGTATTCTGTCATGTCAAGATATGGCCCAACAAGGATGCCAGGGAAGTAGAACCTACGACGCAGCCCAAAATAAGCCTGTAGAATATGTACTCAGGGACAAGGTATTACTCACGCGTAGCCTAGGAATTCCAACAGGGAAGGGAACTCGACGATACGTTTCGACAGTTGCCATTTGTCAAGGTCCTACAAGAGTCGAGGGGTTAATTGGGGTAAGGGGTGGTGATGGGTGCACAAACCTCGGCGGGGCGTCTCCCATCCCAAACGTTCCAGGCGAAGGTGGTCAATTTCATGGTCAACACCATCTGTGGTCCTGTGACGTCCATAGTTTCGTAGCTCGACCCGAGTAGAGCGCGTTTTACGTGGCTGCAAAGGGATATCAGTACAGCCTCCATATGATGCAACCCGGAAATACATACTTCACGGTGAGATGCCCGAAAACAAATCTGATACCCTGCGTCAGCGCTGCGTAGAGGAGGGTAACATGGCCCAATGGGAAGACGTACGCGAAAACTATCCAAGGCATCCTCCAACTGTGATCCCATTTTGTGATTGCATACGTTCCAAGAATGCTGGCCAGGAGTTGGAAGAAGGCCGAATATATCTTCAACATGGGGAAGAAGAAGAACAGAGCGACTGCTATGCTGAACAAATGCTTCGCCGCGGGGCTGGAGCTGGGCACGCGTATGTACAGACTCCCAAGTGGGTATGAGATTAGTAGACATGATATGAGCTAGAAAGTGAAAACAAGGAGGTCAGTCGTCGGGTTGGATATTGGCGGAAGCAGTTGATTTTTCTGCTCGTGTTGTGTATCTGGGCGCTAACCTTTATTTGATCTACGCTGGCTCCAAGAGCGGAGGCAAGAGGTTGGAATAAAGCGTCCATAGAGGGCGACTGTTAGGAAGAAAGAAGGGCGAAAGCCAACGAACCAAGATGTTGGGGTAAAAGAGAGCAAGGCAAATGGACACCGTCAGGGTCGGACCCGTGAAAAACTTACACTTTTGGGCCGCTCAATCAAGTTGGGGCAACAGCCACCAAATACGGCTGTCACGCACTTCCGTCCTCCGAACCCACTTAATAAATTAATTTCAAAAAAAGCAGGAAATTTGTATACATCGTTATGCCTGAGGCTGGGGGTAGTACATAACAGTGGGTATCTTCATCGCATGGGGAGGAGTACCAGTAGGGCTAATATGAGGGTAGCTGGAGGTATGGTTGAGTACCGGACTCGTTTGTGGGGAATACGAGTACGTCGACTCGCGATATGGTTCAAAAGAACTGCTGCCTCCATCGTGCGAATGAACATGCCCGAAGTCTGGCCGAAAGGCCAACGTGCCAGCGTCACCTTCAGATGGCCCCGTTCCAGGACCAGTACTAGTCTCCTCCTCATGAACGCGTTCTCTTTCTCGTGCTTCCCTCAATGAACAACTCCAAATCCCCCGAGTGCGGCCGCCGGATTGACTGAAGACCACAATAAGAGTACAGTACGACCCCACTTCGGCATCAAAGGTCAAATGACGGCTGAGAAAATGGACAGCAGGGATGAACTCACATAAGAAAGCGATACCAAATGCCACATATCCCACAGGTTTGAGCTCATGACAAAGAACCGTGTACGGCTCAATGAAAGGGACGATATCTTCATAACCAACACACGTATCATCGAACTGACTCGCAGTGATCAACGTATAGGCGCCCGTCCCAAGCCAAGCCACTGTTAAGACCGCTGCGAACCCGACACCGCTGCTGTCAGCGCATTCGGGTTTCGACCGCGATGCCAAAGACCTACCAAGGAATACGAACTCAACAACAATCTTAGATGTGATCGCGCGATATATGGATATATCTAGAACCAGACTGGAGATTTGAAACGTTGTCAGCTCATCGTTGACAGGTAAAACGACAAATCGAATTGGCCAACTGACAAGAGGAGCAACGTCAGCCCGGAGACGCCTGACACCGCTAAGGCGAGGGGGTTGCAATAAAGAAATCCATTGAAGAACTTGCGCGTGGTGTAAAGGAAGTGAGCTGCCAATCCAAAGGTGCCGAGAGACGCGAGTGTTGCAAGGACTGTGAATAGCGTTTATAATATTTTCAATCCCCCGGAGGACTGGTGATGAAGCTGGAATCAAACCAACTGAAAATTGAGGTTCTGAGAGCTTGCAGCGTTTTCAGAAAGAACATATGCGCTCCGAAAAGCTTGGAATCAAGGGATTCGAAGGGTCAAGACACTCCAAGGACGAAGATGATGTGGCCTCATTTCGCAATTGCCCATCCTCGAGGCCTGGAACGGCAGAAGGGAACGTCCTTTTAGGGTTATCTGCGGCGGTTTACAGACAAGACATTCAGGGATGATATGCATCAAATATACTGGAGAGGTTGCAAGTTCCAACTAGTACACAATTTCATCTTTATGATAACGAGTGGTCAAAGTAATGGTAATGATATTTGGCAAAGGGCGTAGGAAATGGAGAAACAGGCGGAATATAGCAAAAGACTTGAGATATCATCATCGTTGGCTGGTATCGTGAAACCAACATGAAAGTCCATTAGGAATAGCATATGAATCCAAAACGAGCACCAGGGTGTTTTAAACCTGAGGATATGGGCTCTGAGCTTGTTGAATCGGTGTACCAGCGAACCCAGGAGCCATTGAGTGGTTGGGAGGATACTGGGGTGTCGTGGTACTGAATTGCCCTTGAGGGATGGTAGCGGCCTGTTGGTATGCGACACCAGTGGTCTGGGGCACAATGACTTGCTGTTGCTGTTGCGGTTGGGGTTTAGCGACGGCGGGCGCGAAGAAGTCAACGTTCTTGACAGCGGACGTCCATAAGTGATGTCCACGGGTAGCCGCGATGATCGTCAACACAAGCAACAGTCCAAAGTACGCAATGACTGACAGTCGGGCAGATTTTTTTTTTAAATTGGGAGATTGATCATGAGACTTTACGACCGAAAAAAGAAGGCAAAGACGCTTACGGATGAACCAATTGAGGTAACCAAACGCTTGGAGAGCCGGATATTCGTGGCAGGCTGCGTTCATGTCCTCTACATGACAAGACGTCAATAAGCGACGTAACGACGACGATAAAGACCACACTAACTCAAGCGGTAATCGCATGTCCCAGTGAAGAATACGAGGTTGGCATCGGTAGCTGACCCAGCAGTGGCCACCCATAACACCCAGAGGACGCCTACGATTCACGGAAGCGGAATTAGAAATGAGATCGTTCCACCTCGCAATGAAAGGACAACGCACCAGTCACACCGAGCTCCACAGCGATCATTGAGGTAACGGCACCTTTACGAGTTTGGTCGATCACAATCCTGGGTATGTGGCTTGAGCACACGAGTGTTGTATTCTTTTCAAACAGAAGGAACTCACATGCCGATGAGACAGACCATTGTGAGGAAACTAACAGCGATCGCGAGAGCAGCGAATGCATAGTATCCTTTGAGGTACTTCTGCGTTACGGAGGTGAAGTGCGCTGCCAACGCAAGGTCCACCAAAGAGAAGAATGACACTACGCCTATGGAGGAATTGAGCGATGAGCCAAGAAAGGAGAGAAATAAGAGCACAAAAAACTCACTGAACGCGGCGAGACGAATTATTGGGAAAATGGACATGGATGCTGCGTGGCTGGGTGGGGGGGAAAGAGGGTATGGGCAGGAGACAGGAAACTCAAACCTTGCTGTCCTTTCCGCTCCCTTCCCATTTTATACCGCTGGATGGACGACAGGATCTCCTGACCCAGGGGTGCAGAGACAACACGTTCCTGAGCGCTTACGACTAGATTCAGGGTTTCGCTCTTTTTTGAATTTGTTACTTGTTTTTTTTGTGCACAGCAACGATCTTAAGCGCGCTGTGCAAAAGTGTCCAGCTGACGCGAGTTGACCACCCTCGAGACCAGCTGAAGGTCGATCAATCGCAACGATGTCAGGTTGACCCGCGACTAGCGGGGGACACTCAAAATCCGGTCGAGTCTTTTCCGCATCCAAGTGGGGTAATAAGAATTGATCGATAATCGTGATAAAATGACTGGTTATCCCCGCTCATGGTGATTGCCCTCGGCGCCTAAATGAATATTCGAAAATCCTCGCAAAAAAATTGATGCGAAAAAATAAGTGGGAGTTGACAGAGGGGGTAAATTGCGGCCTTACATAAGCGCCACGCTGCGTTTTAATGTCTTTGGAGGGGTTTCGTAGGACCCCCGATTATCCACCAAAAGGTTAGTCCCCGATTCGGACTGAAATTGAGGTATCGTGGCCGTTAGGCCGGACGCAAAAACGGTGTAGGGGAGGGCAAAATCCCCCAAATGGCCAGAGGTCAATCCGAACACCAAAAGTGAGATGGCGAGGGGGCACTGATGGGGCTTTTCCAGGACGATTTTCAAGGCTAGATCCCCTGTATCGGACAAATTTTTTTCATTTTCGGGTACTTCAGTCATTGAGGGCAACCTCTCTGAGAGATTTCGGGGGTCCTGATTTCGTTTTGTTCAAATTGTTGATCACAGCCCCATCTCTTTGTTCATTTTCTACAAGGCTAGTAGTTGCCCCATCAATACATCGAGACCTCAACCCTAAGATGTGTCATATGTTGAATGCAGATTGTGGCGTTCTATTCCCGTGTGAATTCCGCCTGTGCTCCGAAAGGGTAAACAAGAAGATGAAGGGACAAAGATGAAGAAAAAGGTCCGGTGGGGAGGGGAGAAAAAGTCAAGTCAAGTGAAAAACTGGACAGCCATCTCGTGTTCCGTTCATCGTGTCACAGAGCCCTTCCCACTCGAACTCTTCTCGTCCACTTCTTGAATAGCACGTAATCCGAACAACGGATGCGAAGCTTGGCGATACGTCATCCCAAAGACCGTCATCCATCGTGGCCTGATTGGCTCCTCTACAGGAGGCGGTGCTGGGGTATAGTGGCCGGTATTCGAAGCGGTGATGGCAGTGCGAGGTTCAGATAAAGCCGTTGGAGCGGGAACACTGATAGGCTGGGAGAACAGGAGTGTGGTGTTCGTCGTGGTTGCCGTAGTGTGTGTGCGAGTGTCGGAAGCATCGGATCCCAGAGATAAGAGGGAACCGGAACCCAAACTAGCTGTCGATAACGTTCTTGATGGCGTTCTGGTACTGCGGCTCGTTTGGCTTCCTGCACCTCCTCGCAGCCGCCTTACCCAAGATGGGCCTGCGCTGCCATAGTCGACTATACTATCTGATCGGGAATTTTCGCTCATCAATCCATCAGTCGAGTCTGCATCGGACGATACCGAAAGTCGAGAGCGGGTTGATGGCCAGAACCCTTTCTTGCTCTGTTGACGTTTGAAACGCGCCCAGTCCATCTGATATTGGTGGCGGTTTCGATGATAAACACACAGAAGGAGGAGAATAAGCAGAAACACGGTGATCCCACATGAGAGGATGATGACCAAAGATCGATGTTGTTGAGCACTGGGGTGAGGGTTTAGACGCCATGCCTGACAAGAACAAAGCCAAGAGTACTCACAAGCCAGAACCCCCACCGATCATACCGCTTGTTGGCGGCCCTTTGTTGCTTTGAGGTGAATTTGGGTTCGTAGCTGCCGCTCCAGCTCCAACAGGATATGGAATTGATGGTGTCGTTGCTGAGGCAGGTCCTAGTGACGTACCCTGTGGTTGGAAAGCAGCAACGATGGCTGAGGTTTGTGCGGTGCTCAGGATAGTAGATGCATCCAGTACCACAGGAACCGGAAGAGCGGCCAGCGGAGAGGCTTGCGTTGAAGGAAGGGTAGGTTGTGGTTGTGGTGGTTGTGGTGGTGGTTGCTGTTGTTGCGGGGGCTGTTGTTGTTGCGGGGGCTCCTGTTGTTGCGGGGATGGTGATGGGAGAGGAGCGGCTTGAGCGGTGGGAGGAAACGGTGACTCGGGACGACCGTCCTTTGGTGTATTCGTCGCATCTGGTGACTGCGCTGGGGTATCAAGTGGCGGGAGTATCGTTGACAGCGGAGGAAGCTCGGTCGTTGACACAACTGGAATCGCGTTCGAATGAGTTGGGAATGGGTTGGCTGGCACCTCACCCGAAGGTCCTGCGTTCGGGTGGCCCACATTTGTGATATGCTGGATGATTTTAGATGCGACAAAGCTGGCAACGGGGCCGATGTCATCAGCTAAGGATTGTATGGCACTTGGTATAGGTTGTGCAATTTTGTGGATAACTGGAACGATTTTGGTAGGGTTTTTTATTTCATTAGGAAGATCGGAAACCACGCTGGGAACGGCCTGTACGGCATTTGAAGCGACGTTGCCGAGAACAGAAACAACTGGTACCACTGGAGGAACAGCTTGTACCACGCCTGAACCGACTTGACCGACGCCGACACTGGAAACATCTGAAGCAACGTCGGGAACGGCCTTTACGGCGTCCGAAGCGACTTGGCCCACGGCTGGTAATGCATTAGGTAAATCTTGTCCGATATTGGAGGCGCCTGGTAAGACATCTGGAAGAGAGAGGACGGGGTGACGAGACCGTAGTAGTTGAACACTAGGGGCCATTGTACGTGTAAAAGACCAGCTATTGCTGCTCACCCTCGATGCAGCATTCAGAAGGGAGGGATGAAAGATGGAGTTAGTACAGCAATTCGCAATTTGGATAATAAGGTGGGCATAAGTAGGGACTGGTCGAGGAGAGAAGACTCCCCCTTCTTTGGAAATAGAAGTGATGAATGGACAACAGTGAGGTTGCCAAAGTTGACATGATGAAAAGATGTATTGGCATCCTGCGAGAACGCGTCCACGCCAACATCACGGATGTGTCAACCGAATTGGTTAGCGGTGGCACAGGGAAGGCTCATAATGTCGAGGATCAGATACAGTTGGAACAGAGCGGCTTGATTTTGTGCAGAATAGCCCCCTTCGTAAGGCGGACGCAACGTGAGGCGAATGGCTGCTTGAAGAATGAAACCATCACGACTGGCAAAATCAGACCGAAAACGAAGAACATCAGTCAAGGTGATAAAGGGGTGATCACACCTAAAATTGGAAGAAAATCAAGTCGAGCCTAATCCTCCTTGCAGCTATCCTTGTCTGACCACACACCAAGCAGAAAGTGACACAACATCGACAAAGGTATTCTCGATTGATCCACTGTAAGTAGTAGTAAGTTAACAGAAATCACAGAGTGTAACGACGGCAATTGGTTCTTGTTCGGTTCCTCCCGCTTAAAGAAAATTACCAAAACACCTAAGGTGCATCAACTTCGGTGATGACAAAGGTCTCCCTCCCTGTTGTTGGATGGTCGTCATTCCAAAACGATCGGAAATCAAACCAATTCCGCAATCCTGAGTCTATGATATGTGCACTGCCTGGTTGGACAGAAAACTCCAGGTACGGCCTTCGTGCCGCCATGCTATGTGTGATGAGGTGGCAGAGGAGAACAAAAAGGATGACGAAGATAATTATAGTCGTCTTCGCTTTCCGTGGGATTGGTGCCTGGAACGAACTTGGTGCATATTTGAATAAGCGTTCGCAAATGGAAGGCTTAGGAGGCGGCGCGAGGAACGCGATCGAAAAGTCGTGTGCAGATGAAGGTGAAGAAGGGGTAACAATGATTGCGGGTAACGGTGACTTTTCAGTGGCAAGGGGAAGTGAAAGGTCTGGCATAAAGGATTGATGAGTAAGTTTGGACGTTTACAGACGGGAAACAACGGCGCACCAAGAGGAGCAGGAATCAAATGATAATCCAGACGTTGTGGGAGGCGGTGTAAACGGGGAGCTATTGTAGACGGATTTGTCAGTGATGGGCATAAGCGTGTACACCTGTAGGCTTATTCGGACGCACTGGGACGAGCCATGATCAGCTGGCGTGAGTAGATATTGAGCAAAGCACAGCAAAAAGGATGAGCAAAAGGTGATGGCGAGTCAATCTCAAAAAGACAAGGCAAGGGAGAAACGAAAGTGATGAGAAAAGAGTGTGTTGGTTGTATGATAGCGAAGAAAGCAGGAGGCGAACGCGTTGTCTATTGAGGACAACGATAAAGACGGCGACGACGACGACGATGATGAGGACAAAGAAAAACACACTCAAAAAGCCAAAAAATAACAGTGGATTTGTTACCACAGTTACGAAACGTTAAGTAATGTTTAGGTAAGCATAGCCACGTGCGGTGTCGATCATTTTCTTCATGGCCGAGGCTTGCCCGAACGCGAGCTTTGAATGGCTCAATCATCTCGCCTTTTGCAGTCTGCTCGCTT
>CEMH01202361.1:0-21952 GCA_001179725.1 Macrocystidia cucumis | reverse complement strand
TTATGATGCCCTAAGAAAGCAGTGTCAACGGCCACAGGCAAGCAGCATACTCGTCAAGAATTTCAGGAGCAGTGCTTTTTTGAGCTGAACGCCGCTTTGCGTTAAATGCACAGCCCAAGTTGTCAAAACTATTCATGGAACAAAAGCGCGGTTAAGGCGCGGTTGTGCCAAAATCTGACAACACGACGTGTCAGCATTGTAAACCGAGAGTTGACAGTTTTTACACAGAAAGGGTGTTGTGAATCCAATTTTCAACTACGTTCTCCGCAATCTGCAAATTGTTCTTCTCCATGAACATCATATGACCGTTACCGTGGATGCCCACGTCTCCCAACGCGATGTGCTTGACGTTTACGCCGGCCTGAGTTAGGAAGTTAACGCTGCAGTCGTCGTACAACGAGTGATAACTTGATTCCGACGTCACGACGAGGACGGGGATGTGTGCAAGGTTAGTCAGCTTCCGGGGTGGAGACGTTTGTTTGAAGCAAGTGACCGCCGATGTTGAACTGACAACCTCACGGGAGATGTCGCCCGCAGATTTGATTGCAGGAGAAAAGGTGAGAGGGATTTCTGTGAGCCCAAATGGTCTGGCGGCAATGATCGGAGCAAACACTGCGTTGATGAAAGGAGGTCCAATCGGTTCAAGGGCGACGATCGCTTTCACTTGTTTTGGTCGAGCATCCCCGAGAATCCATCCGAACTGTCCGGACTGGGAGTGTGTGAGGAGGATGACGGGCTATTATCAATCATGATTTAGTGCCAAAACGATGAATCGACCCCAAGTCAGCAACTGACCCCGATTTTGTCCAGGAGCTGAGAACCAGCGGCCTTCACCTTGATGGACGACTCTTCGTCAGAAGCAAGGCTAGGCATAACCCCAGCATAGAAATTGTCGAAAGTTGCATCCCCAACTGAGCCGTTGCCTGGCCACTGCGTGTGAAGCGCAGCCTGCGGCCACAAGTTGAAGCGTTGAGTGGCAGTGAAATGCGACTCAATGGTGAAGGTCGAGAAAACGGATTGAGGACCGTCGACAGTTTGCTGCCATGCTGATCGTGCTCTGGAAGGTTGGTCGACGATATACAGCTACATAGGCCAAATCATGGGTCACTCGCAGTCTGTCAACCATTCAGGGGCGGACAAACCTGATACCCTTGGCTCAGGAAATAGTCAGCCCAACCAACTCGACCATCTGGCGTGTTGAGAAAGTTGGTCCCGGTCATGCCTGTGTCGCCATTCATTAGCATTAGGTGCCTTTCATTAGAAACGCGGATAAAATGTAGCACCATTTCCGTGGATGAAGAGGATCGGAAGGGCCTTCGTTGTCCTCTCAGGAATGAGATGCTCTACATACATCTGCTCAGAGGCAATGGTCGTGTTTCCCTGTGTGTTGTAGGTTTCGCCCACATAGAAGTATGTTCGACGGTGCAAGGTCCCTGACGTGCTTGTTGCTCCAGCTCCGGCAAAGAGACACGCGAAAACTACTGTGATCCAGGCTTTTGCCAACGCTAAGGACGCTGTATTGAACGACATTTTGGGGGAAGAGGGCACAAGACGTAAGAAAACGCCATGATTGAGCAGTATTAAGTTCGTCTCAACCTCGGCTTCGATCAATTCTCCGACTCATGGTTCCCTTGAAGAACCAACTCGTGAGAAAACTGACACTTCACCACAATGCCCTGTAATCGATTGGAGAAGTACCAGTACAACCTGAAACTCTGTTTACCGTCGACTAGTCCGTTTTTTGTGATGTTTTATATCAGAGGGGGCCTCCCGAATAGCGCCAAATATGGCTTGCAGTGGCGCATCCTGAGCCATGGTTACCTTTGGGTTCGCAGGGGTTGACGTCACGAGACGATGGGGCTCCAATGAGGCTGTCTTTATTCTTTTCCCAAGGTTCCCGGAGAAGACCTGTTCAATCTCGTCATGGTGGCGCTTTCTTCTCGTGGGTGATTTCGTTTCGATTGGTGGTGGCTGGGGTGGTTGTACTTCACGGGGTGTGTCAAGTGCCCTTTTTTTGTCCGACTGCAAGTTCCTCCACTCTTCGGGACGCCGTTGTAGCAAATAGAGATTCAAATTGCGAGCGAAGAACTTTCCAAAAAATGACCCTGCCAGATCGTTTTCTTTCTTTATCAAGCTCCGAGCGATCTTCTCCTAGCAATGATGAGTCAGATGGGCGTCAAGTGGCCTTTGGCGGTGCATACCTTGAGATACGTGTCTGCAAATGCCCAACACCGGTCACCAACACGACTGCCAATCCGATCGTCCACTAACTCATGGTAGTGGCCTATGAGGTCCATCACAAATTGACGTTTTGATTTTGAAGGCACCGAGGGTGCCTCAAGCAGGACATCGAAAACGCGCGAGCTGACTGGGTCGTGGCTCATCATAATTCGATCCGCAATTTCTATGGAGAGAAGGCTGCCTCTCTCGTGAGTTAAAAAAAGCTATGGCGGAATGGAACGAACCTCACCTATCAATAACGGTTTTTATAGGGGGTTCAGAGAGGTGAAGTAGTGATTGCAAGATCAGAGCGCCTTGAATTGACGGTTTGAGCGAGGATTCAACTGGTTTTCCACCACAATGTTCCGCTGAGTTAGCGGGTGGTCGAGCTTCACGAGCCGTTTTGTATTCCTAACAGTGGCGTCAACAATCATCCAGTGATATCGAAGGATGGAAATTCACCTTCAATGGCAATAGATAAAGGAGGCACGGAGCCAACAAAAGACGATCTTCGGACGTGTTAAGGTCAAGAGATGAACATAGGATCTACAGTAACGAGATGAGAAAAGCCAGGAAATGTGTGATAGAGCAACACGAACGTCGACAACTTCACTCTGGGCTGTTGATAGGTTTACAGCTCTGTCGACGAGAGCACGAAGGACACCAGTCCGAGAAGTTTCTAGAGAGTCTTAAACGAACGGTTCAGATGGATTATCCCAGAACGGCACATACTGATGAGTTTTTCCACCACATTTTCCAGTTCAGAGATGACAGTGTGGAGCTGATCGCACTCCAGCCTTTCCAATCCTTTCGCGACAACAAAGTTTGCCACTGGGTGAGTTGCTAATCTTGCAATTTTCCCTTCAAAATATGTTCTCCACAACAGCGCAAAAGTGGCAGCAGGAGCACGCGTAACGATCGTCTCAAGGAGGTGGGAGGATGTAGGGTCGCGGAGAAGTGTGTTGAGGTAGTCTGAGAGTTCAATATTGCTTACAGATGCAGTATCTGGAAGTATTGTGTAAGTAAGTGGTTTGTTACGGTATTTATAGGACCTACGGCTAGCACTGACGATACCAACTGTGACATGGTCCAATAGGGAACCTGGCTGGTCGCTCATCTGGTTCTCGGCTTCTATTTGGAGAAATATCTTGTTCACATGTTAGATAGCATTTGACGAAACAAAACAAGATTTCGTACCTGTAGGCCCGGACTCGCTACTTTGTTTGCTGCCAATGCGCGAACCTCATTTTCACCCAGGCCAGCTCTCAAAGTCTCAACAAACCGGCACGAGATGGCTTGAAACGAGGGCGGAACGCGACGCTGACAAGGTTCTTTGCCCTTTCCTTTCCCATCTGCAAACACGGACTTCATGGAGCCTTGTCGAGCTTTCCAGTTTGCGCTTTTCTTGGAACGTAACGAAGAGCTTGTTGCATCCGAATCTGACGATGAGCCAGGTGAGAGTAGAAGCAACAGGGCGCGTAGGACATGAGAAGCGAATGGGTCCATTATCAGACTCGAAGTTGAAGGGAGCAGCTCCTGGGAATGGTTTAGCAATATCATAGGAAAGCGGGAGGTTCAACGTACCTCGCAAAGGTCCAGAATCAGTTGGGTCATAGTCCGAAGTTCACCAGCGTCCGACGATTCAGGAATTGGGGGAAATGTACCTCGGGTCTAGAAAAATGAGTTTGTGCAATGGTTACAACAAAGGAAGTATGTTCTTCACCTCCCGATCGACGGTATCCGCTGCAACTGTGAATAGGGTTTGGCATACATGCGATGCAAAGCGGTGTTTCGCCAATGCTTCGTAGCTTTAGTGATTGGGGTGAGAAAAAGCGATATTCGAAAGAGATGGAGAGGGCTTACGAGCCTGACAGCGTATCCACAAGGACTCGCCGAACAAAATCATCCATCGAGTGTGACATCCGCTCCAAAATGACTGAACAATCTGGATCTGTTGCCAACTGCTTCTCTTTCGCCGCCATTTCCGAAAGCGCTGCAAGGAAGAACATGCGCTTCTCTAAATTTTCTCTTGAGTTGATTGTGTATGACGCGTGTTGGGTTGGGAAACGTACCTTCGGTTTGATCTTGCTCCAATTGTTCCGTGCCATCTTCGTCCCCCCTGGACGCGTCATGCCACTGCCTCATTTGTGCATCCACCGTACGGAAGTACGCCTTTACGTCGACGTCAACATAGCCAAAGGGAGCTTCTGGGTTCACATCCTCCTGGGTGGTGTTTTCAACAATCCATGACGGTCGTTCATCTACACCTCGTATGATTTCCTCTTCATGAGGTGTTTGAAATGGTTCCAAATGCTCTGAATCTTGTGGTTTCTTATGCTTTTTGCCTCGTTTGCGGTTCTCTCGAGGCATCAGAGGATTGAGTCCAGTGAGAGAATGAAGGTGACCGTGGAAGTGAAAATATTATGTCAGTCGATCGATTTATGTAATGATTTCTAACCCTGTGGGTCGTTTCGGCCCAACGACATGTTCATGGCTTCAAAGCCGTTTGGAATTTTGGATTGAAAAACCCGTTCTCATAAATTATAGCGAAATAAGGTCTCTTGTACTTTCTGCGCAGCGTAGTTACGGTGTCCGATCGAGTATCCCCCTGTCTATCAACTTGCTACTGCCACTTCCAAGCCCGCTGCCCGCCAATCATGGACACAATCCTGGATCTCGCGCGAAGTCATCATCGTTGGCGACATTCCAAAAGTCGTTAACGCCGCATGCGAGGAGTTATTTTGCATTCGACGGTTCACGAAGCGCCCTATCGACTCTGTTCGGTAACCGTCTCCAGAGCACCGAACCGAGAGCGAAGTCAAGTGGGGCATTTTTGTAGACTCCTCTGAGCTTGTCGCGTCGGCTGGTGTACACCCCAAGAAAAAGGTATCTGTTATGGGATCCTCGGCGCCGAACGCCAACGAGAAGCGTATGTCTAGTGTCCGGAGAAGGGGGAGTTGCGCAAGGCACCCCAAGAGATCTGCTGTCGTGATCGGAAGATATGAGATGCGCAAGGTCCTCAGGCTGTGCGACAAGGTGCAAAGGTACGACGATAAAGTTGAGTCTGAAGACGTCCAATGCGACAGGGGGCTTCCGCCGCCACGCGGAAGCCATTCGACGGTAAATTCGGCAAGACGAGGGAGGCAAACTCTTTCCATCAAAGAGACGAGGACACTTTGAGGGGTCCCCACCAGGCTGCGGCCTTCTTCCAAGCTTACGGAAAAAACGAGGTGCAGCCGTTCAAGCTGCGGAAGTTTGATCACCGGCATTGAGGCCCGATGTTCGTCGATGGATTGGCTTGCATCTGCGTGGATATATATGCTTGTCAAATTGGCACCTTGCGACCAGATCTCGAGGCATTCGTTCAAGTTGGGAAGGTGACGGTAATTGACGTCAAGATGTAAGCGTGACAGGGACTTCCAAGGAAATGGGAGGCCTCCAGCGCGGATGCTCTCATTTGGCGTCCACGAACCTGGCATGTCAAGCTTCAAAACGCGTAAAGACGGGAACGCGGTAGCGGTCGTTGGGAAGAGGGAAAGGAACTCTAAATCAGGTAGCTGGAGCTCTAGATGGCGCAAGCGATGGATGTGCGGAAGGATAGCTGCGAGGAATGTCCGAGGAAGAACATTAACCTCACGCGTCGCCCTTCCCATATCCCTCATACGCAGGGAGAGGGGGTGGTTGCGGGATCGCTCGAGCCAAAGTTGGAGCAGTTGCATAGAATTGACAGGGGATGCGACCTGTGTCGGTAGGGAGAACGATGCCCAGAACGACGGCGTACTCAAAAGCACCGCTCGCCACGCCGAGCATACCTGCCCCAGGAGTGCTGGACCACCCTTTCCACCGATGATATTTAGGTATGGAACGCAAGACTGGAATATTTCGACCTGTAGCTCAACGGGGAGGCGGTTGAAAGCCGCTGGGGGGGATTGGTCGCTTTCTTCTGACAGACGCCGGGTCACCGTGAATGGTTTCTAAAGAGGTGTGAGCAAACAGCGGGGTAGCTGTGTTGTGAATCTGACCTTTCCACTGTAGGCGTTGTCTTGAAGTCCCCGCTTGAGCTCGGTGCGGTGTGGGAAGAGGAAGATCAAATTGACAGCATAGCAGAGGACATCGCGAGAGTGCATGAGGTAGGTGAAAGGGGGGGAAGGTAATGGAGGCAATGAATTGGAGCGTGGTGGTTTTATACTGGAACAGACGAGGGGCTCTTGAGCCTTCGAGTTTGTTTCAGTGACCTTGTTGGCGGGGAGGACTGGCCTCAATCCGCGAACTGCCTCTGTAAAAATGTCGCAAGGACATTCCTCCTGAGAATCAATTTGAGAGGCGTTTGAAGTGAGGGATTATTGGTGTTTCATGCCCTCACACTTCCATTCATGACCTACAATGGCCCAGAAAGGACGTTGCGCCAGCAGAGGAGCCGAGGATCAATATTCAATGATCACTATTGTCCCCAAAGCGATGCTCCGAGTAACGAACGAAGGCGACGCATCGAAGTTCAAAATTGCCAACTCGCCAGGGAGCCCAGCTGTGAAGATGTTGAAATCTTGAAACTCGGATCTGGGATACCGGTGTGGCAAACGTCACTGATTCACCCTTGGGCCAATGACGCCACAAAACCAGATTACGTCATACATTCCAAATAGCGGTCAGTCGGATGGCAAAAAGGGAGTGTCGCTGAGAGGTATGGACGCTAAACATAAAGTACATACATCCCTAGACGGAAATTCCTCCCCCTAAAAGAATTTACTAAAGTCGTAACTCTCGTCACCTTGCTTAGGAGTCGTCGACTTCATTTTTTGAATAGGTGCTTTCGCACTTTTGGTCCCTCCTGTCACTGGCAATTTCTGTGACGCCACCACCTTACGCGACTGCTTGACGCCTTTTGTTTTCCCAAGGGGCCTTGAACTTTTGGGTTCCGCAGCAAAAGTTACTTTTTTGAGAACGGTTTTCGGCAACGGCCCTGTTCGTTTCCTCTTGAGGGTGGCAATCGGACGCGATGAATGATCGTCCGTTTCTTCATCACTGTCATTCGCGGGCTCGGCGGCGTTGACTTCGTCCTCTGCCTCCGAATCTTCGTCTAGGCCATCGTCATCTTCATCTTGCTCGTCCTCGTCCTCACTAGCAAAGGCATGTTGAACATTGGCAATTTTTGGGGTATTTTCTTCGTCTTCGGTGGAAGGTTCCTCATTTTCATCGTCACCTCCTGACGTCCAGGGAAGGGTAAGCGCTATTTTCCTAGTGTCAAGTATGCCAGGGATAAGCTTAATGAGGCCTCGCAATTTGCGGAGGTCCTTCCGTGTGGGGAGTGACCCAACGATCCGTTTCTCCGACTCGACAACGGACGCCAACAGCAGTTCCCCTGAGGTTTGTGAAGCTGGTAACTGGGTAAGAGGGTGGGTGTAATGCGGGAATCTGTTCACGTTCCAATCACGCAGCACAATTCTGCAAGCCCCGACAAGGTCCAGTTCCCCACGCTGAATAAGAAATAGAACACCCATTTAGCCAAAGCTATCAGCATCAGTGTTTGAACTGAAAACAAACTTTTTTCACAAGTTGCTGAGACCGCGCCACGCCTGAAAGGAACGACACCGGATCCTGTTTGGAGAATGCGGGAAGGCTGTAGAACACCATGAGATCCTCCGTGTTTGCACGTGAGACGAGTTCAGCAACTAGTATGAGATATTAGCTCGTTTCCTACCAACGAGGCATAGAACCCATCACTGACCTGCGAGTTTTGGGTCCTTCAGGCGGTCGACTCTTCCCCGATTGCGAGTAAGAATGTCACGAGCGCGAAGTTGATCTTGATTTTCCACATCTACCGCTTCCCACAAAAGACCGGGAGTATCAATAAGACGGATGCTGTGCCCTTCAACCTCGAGGTGAACCTCTTGAGGATACGTTGTTGTTGATGGACCATGGGTCGAGGCAGCAGCTGTGTAGATTGGAAGAGCAGACTTCTTGATGATTGAGTTCACAAATGAACTTTTCCCAGCCTGAAGGCTAGAGTCAGAAGGCAGCACGAGGTGGCACGAGAGCGATAGAAGCTTACATTGGTGACACCAAGAATTGCGACACTGAAACTAGTGCCCTTAGGCTTCGACTTCGCCCACTCTGACAAGTATGCCATAGCCAACTGCACACCTTGACCATCTCCGGCTGGCTCAAGTTTACTTTTCCCTTTCGCCTTTGGGGCAACTGTTTCGGGGCCTGATGGGAGAAAACGACTAGCTGACCGAAACGGAATCGTAGGAAACGAGGTTCGGAGGAATGAGATCCATGCTGCAACGGATTCTTGGGGACACAAATCTAACGGGGTGTAAGGCTACGAGTTAAACAGAGGATGGTAAAACGCATTGTCTCACCGATCTTATTGAGCACGAATAGCAGCTTTTTGCCTGAGCTCGATACTAATTCCTCCAAATGCGTATTTCGGAAGGAAAGAGGGTCCCGAGCGTCCAACACTTGTATGACAGCGTCCACATCGTCGAAAACCGCTTGAAAGTTGGGCAAGTCGCGGTTGATTAAAATCGGTACTTCGTCTTCTTGTTCTTCGACAACGATGGGAGTAGCCCGAACCGTGGCCTTGCTATGTTTCAAAGTTTTGGCGCTCAAGCTCGCAATACCTTCTAGTCCGACGTCAAGTTTGTTTCCCTTGGATGGTGTCTCCTCGTCTGAGCCGCCTTCAACGTCGGCCTCAACATTGGGAGCGGACTTGGAAGTTTTCTTGGCGTCCTTACGGCGCTGTTTCTCTTCAGCGTCCTAGGGAGTTTCACTTCTGATTAGAGAAGTTCGTTGGGGGGTCAACCAGTACTCACCCGACGTCGTTCCTCCGCAACCTCGGCCAAAATTTGATCCTTGTATGGGAAGTTATTGGGTATTCCTGGATCCTTAGGTTGTTCTATGATGGATTAAGCACTGCACAGCGAGCTTCAAAGAATTTGCACACATACTTGATTTCCATTGAGGACTTTTCTTCGCAGCCTTTGCCTTTTTCCGCCTGCTTTCCCGAACTTTGTGAAGGATCTTCTTCCGCTCGTTTGTACTGCCACGATTGCTTGTTTCTACGTCGCCGTTTAAGACATGGTATCATGAGGGGTGTAGGAGACATACTTTTCCTGATTCTTGGCATCGTAACTAGGTATAGATCAAACAGACTCTCAGTGCGCGATGCGGAGAAATAATTTTTTCTTCCAAAAGTATTGCTATATAAGGAAGTCACGAGATGAAGTCCACCTCTCTGATTGAAGTCAAGGTTTTATCGTGAGCTATCCCGATGCCACTTGGGACAAAAAACAAATCATATTCAACTTGTAACGGTGGTACATGAGTGTTGATACGAATCAACAGAAATCTTGAAGGGTGGCGTCATACCACCCGCGTTTTTGGTCGAATCGTATGGTCACTCGTTGACCAACAGCGCATCCCCTCCTTGCGAGGTTTGTCTTCTTTATTTGACAATGGCCACGCAAAGTGCTGATCATCTCCTCCCGTTTTACGTCCCCAGGATTTATTGTACGTTTGGGTCTTCAGACCGTGACAGAGCGCCAGGTATTGATCAGGTGGATTTTGATGACTTGTACTTGCAACATCAAAGTAGGCGAAAGGAAAGAGCAGAACGACAACAGAAATGATTACTAGACAAAGGGTCGAGATGAGGACAGATAAACTTGACAACTTGATTTTGCTATGAAAAAGGTCCAGTCTGACTTGTCTTCACGGAATTTGTAGAAAATGAGTACTTGAAGTTGCGGATGAAAGGACCACCACGAAAGAAGGCTTGAAACTTGAAAATTATTTGAACTTTGACCCTTGTCCTTTGCCCATGACTTCTCGCGATCCACGCCAAGTTGGAGATAGAAAGTAGTCTGAAGCAAAAAAAAGAAGGGTAACAGTGCACCTTTTTACCAACGCGCAGGCTCAGAAGCTGCTGCAGTTGTTGTGGCTGCGGTAGTAGCAGGAGCCTCATAGTCTCGATTGCTATTGCGGGCTGGGCTACCACCTCTTGGAGGACTTCGGGAATAGCTTCTCCTGCGCCTGTAGTCGGGAGAGTAGCGTCCTCCCCGAGAGGGCGGGGGGCTTCGGCGGTCGCGCCAATCCCTACTGTCACGTCCATAGGGATCACGGTCCCTATCGCGGTCACCTCGACGAGAATAGCTATCACGGTCACGATGAGAATCACGATGAGAGTCCCGATACGAGTCCCGATGGTCTCGTCCGCCATATGAGTCACGTCCAGAGCGGCGATGTCCCATATACTCTCCTGGAGTGGGAGCATGGGGACGATCGGTTACAGAGTAATCAACCCGAATTCGACGACCATTGAGATCCTACAGGAAGTCAACACACATACAACGGTGCGAAATACGGACGCAACTCACCACGCCATTGAGTTCTTGAATGCACCTGGTCGCGTCTTCAACTGTTGCCATCTTGATAAAACCAAACCCTCGGGAGCGGTCGGACTGCTTTTGTATCTGTGAGTGATGTCCAGGTTTGACGAAGGACAAGTGGTGCTGACCCTTTGATCATAGACAATGGTCACTTTTTCAACCCTGCCAAAGCGACCAAATTCCTCATCCAAGTCACGTTCTTGGGTGCGGATGCTGAGTCCGAAGACCCCAAGAACGTTAGAGGGATTGGGTGCCTGCTGGGACTTGTTAGTACTGATTGCCAGAAAGGGTTGAAAAAACAAGTGGACGCGCACAATTGGGGCATGTGGGGGGCGACGAGGGGCAGGAGAACGGCGACGTGGAGGACTACGAAAACCATTCCCATTATTGCTTCGCGCCCCAGGACTACGAGAGCGAGAACGACCTCTCGGGGGAGGAGGGGGGGCATCACGCTCCGCAGCAGGGGTTGTTTGAGGTGGAGCAGTGTATGCATCAGAGTAAGGATCCACTGGTGTGGCAGCAGCGGCGGTATCTCCGTACTAAAACAGAAGAAATAATGTGCAATTAGAACCAGGTTAACGAGAAACGCGGAGGGTGGTTTGACATACCATGGTGGTTGAAAACAAAGACGTGTTGACTCTTGTTTGTTCGGATTCAAACTCTCACGATTAAGTACCCCCCAGAATGGTCGATGTTGGAGGCACGGTGAGCATTGGGTGAGTGGGTGGTCCAAAGACCACTATGAAAAGTGATGCGCCAGTAAAGCACAAGGAACCGCTGACTTTTCACTCGGTTATTTTGATTTTTTAAAGGTCTCAAATAAAGGCAGGACGAAGCATCGCGGCCTCCGTCACTTGAAGCGGAGAATGAACCTTAATTTGCAACTACACAGTTCATCAAATCTGTGTTGTTGCTCCTCGAAACCCAGCACAAGCCGGCAACATCAAGAATGGTGAGCGCGTCGTCGTCGCCCTTGTCAGCGAGCACCTTCTAACCACCCTACAGGGTATCGACATCACCCACCATCACGTCAAGAACGGTAATCGCACCGCTCCCAAGAGCGAGGACCCTTACCTGCTCCTCCTTGTGAAGGTGAGGATTCTGTCTAGCTGTCTTCCGACATTCAACTTATGCTGCCTACTAGCTTTATAGGTTCCTTGCGCGACGCACTGATTCCAGCTTCAACAAGGTTAAAACCTATATCAAAAGGATAACAACCTCTCAGACTGACACCTCTGTTAGGTCATTCTGCACCGTTTGTTCCTTTCTAAAACCAACCGCCCACCTCTTTCCCTGTCACGAATCGCAAAAGAGACCGCCAACACCCCCGATGTCTCGTCAAAAATAATTGTTCAAGTCGGAACAGTGACAGACGATATCCGACTGACTGTGGTACCTAAACTTACGATCGCGGCACTGCGTTTCACAAGAGCTGCGAAGGAGCGTATCTTGAATGCTGGTGGTGAGGCTATCACGCTGGATCAACTTGCTCTGCGTGCGCCTACTGGGTCGAACACTGTCCTACTTCGGGGAGTGAAGACTGCACGGGAAGCCTACAAGCACTTCGGCATGGGTACGTTTTCGTGTGTATCTTCTTCCCCTTTCCTCATCTCATATCTTCTAGGCCCTCACAAGAACAAAAAACCCTATACCATTTCAAAGGGTCGCAAGGTGTGTAACAACGCAGTAAAACTGCTCCTCGTGTCTCAATTGTTACCTTGGATCCTAGTTCGAGCAAGGTCGTGGTCGCCGAAAGTCGCGTGGTTTCAAGGTGTAAAACTCCCAGTTCTTTATGTTCTGTATACTACGCACCACAAATACATCGTCACTTGTCCGACTTCCATCACTCTTGCGCTTCCTTAGCCTCAATGTCACCAAGAGCCAAGGTCAAGCGTAGGCACTGTCAGATTATATTTTTGCAAGTTTACCGATCGTTCTATTGTTGGGCAAGAAACGGACATCACTCATAGGGCTATGTAGTTTTTAAGTCTGGCTCAAGCAGTTAGTTAGATTTTGCTTTGCCATTGGCGTGGCCGTTCGTTTTCAGTGGTTCCTTTTTCACCAGCAAGCCACGTTTAGCCTGGAGGCGAAGGCAGAACTTAGAGCCGCCTGCATAAAAGAACACCAATGCACCCCCGATTATGATATGACCGTAATAGCCAAGTTGGTGCCAGGTGGTGAACGAGGATTTCGCCGTCGAGAGGATGAAGGCCGAGGCTGCATAGTTGAGAATGGACGCAGACAAGGCGATTCCTGCAACGTCATACAGACGCTTTGCAATAGAAGGCGGTTGGCCTTCAGCGGGAAGGAGGAAAGGTCGGAAACAAGTCCTGGCGAGGCGGGCGGCGGAAGTGATGAATCCACCCATGAGGAATGTGAGGTAATATCCCGATGCGATGCCGTGCTGTCAAAGTGGGAGCAACCAGTCAGTTTTAAACACGTTATTAAAAGGGTCAAAAGCAAAAGAGGAAAATCGGCGTACCCAGAATGCGCTTGTCAAGAACGTGAGCATACTGCTTCGGAAACCTGGTTTCTTTCCTTTCGGCGTGACGCGCTTGTAGACGCATTCACGCAGCCAGACGTTGGTCTTCATGTTCCAAGAGTCCAAAAGTGTCTTGAAGTTGGAGGGGAATTCGATCTCGAGAACGTTGACGTTGGCTGCACCATCCCAAGTGCTCCTTCCCTGGGCGTCGAAGCCGGTGAAACCCAGGCCAGTGAGAATACTTGCACCCTGTGATGCTCAGATCAGTGCTGAAACCAGAGGTCACGAACGGCATAACGAACCTCGGTCAATGTCCATATTGCGTAGTACTTGGCACGTTCGAGTACACCATATGTTTGGAACAACGCAACGCTGTGGGGCACAGTAAGTCAAGGGCACGTCCGTCACCAAGAAACGAGAAAACCGACCGAACGAGATAAGGCTTCGCGGCGAACCAAGGAGTAAGCGCAGTGGCATAGTTGTTGTTTGCACCAATAACGACGAATGCCCCGAGGTAGAAAAGACCCATGACAAGTTTGCGGTAGGCAACACGCTTCCTCCCAGATGGAAGGTTTCTCCCTGTTGTTGTCGTTTTGGCTCTGACTTCAGGAGTAAGGAAGACCGTTTCGTGAATCAAGTTCCGGTATTCTGTCATGTCAAGATATGGCCCAACAAGGATGCCAGGGAAGTAGAACCTACGACGCAGCCCAAAATAAGCCTGTAGAATATGTACTCAGGGACAAGGTATTACTCACGCGTAGCCTAGGAATTCCAACAGGGAAGGGAACTCGACGATACGTTTCGACAGTTGCCATTTGTCAAGGTCCTACAAGAGTCGAGGGGTTAATTGGGGTAAGGGGTGGTGATGGGTGCACAAACCTCGGCGGGGCGTCTCCCATCCCAAACGTTCCAGGCGAAGGTGGTCAATTTCATGGTCAACACCATCTGTGGTCCTGTGACGTCCATAGTTTCGTAGCTCGACCCGAGTAGAGCGCGTTTTACGTGGCTGCAAAGGGATATCAGTACAGCCTCCATATGATGCAACCCGGAAATACATACTTCACGGTGAGATGCCCGAAAACAAATCTGATACCCTGCGTCAGCGCTGCGTAGAGGAGGGTAACATGGCCCAATGGGAAGACGTACGCGAAAACTATCCAAGGCATCCTCCAACTGTGATCCCATTTTGTGATTGCATACGTTCCAAGAATGCTGGCCAGGAGTTGGAAGAAGGCCGAATATATCTTCAACATGGGGAAGAAGAAGAACAGAGCGACTGCTATGCTGAACAAATGCTTCGCCGCGGGGCTGGAGCTGGGCACGCGTATGTACAGACTCCCAAGTGGGTATGAGATTAGTAGACATGATATGAGCTAGAAAGTGAAAACAAGGAGGTCAGTCGTCGGGTTGGATATTGGCGGAAGCAGTTGATTTTTCTGCTCGTGTTGTGTATCTGGGCGCTAACCTTTATTTGATCTACGCTGGCTCCAAGAGCGGAGGCAAGAGGTTGGAATAAAGCGTCCATAGAGGGCGACTGTTAGGAAGAAAGAAGGGCGAAAGCCAACGAACCAAGATGTTGGGGTAAAAGAGAGCAAGGCAAATGGACACCGTCAGGGTCGGACCCGTGAAAAACTTACACTTTTGGGCCGCTCAATCAAGTTGGGGCAACAGCCACCAAATACGGCTGTCACGCACTTCCGTCCTCCGAACCCACTTAATAAATTAATTTCAAAAAAAGCAGGAAATTTGTATACATCGTTATGCCTGAGGCTGGGGGTAGTACATAACAGTGGGTATCTTCATCGCATGGGGAGGAGTACCAGTAGGGCTAATATGAGGGTAGCTGGAGGTATGGTTGAGTACCGGACTCGTTTGTGGGGAATACGAGTACGTCGACTCGCGATATGGTTCAAAAGAACTGCTGCCTCCATCGTGCGAATGAACATGCCCGAAGTCTGGCCGAAAGGCCAACGTGCCAGCGTCACCTTCAGATGGCCCCGTTCCAGGACCAGTACTAGTCTCCTCCTCATGAACGCGTTCTCTTTCTCGTGCTTCCCTCAATGAACAACTCCAAATCCCCCGAGTGCGGCCGCCGGATTGACTGAAGACCACAATAAGAGTACAGTACGACCCCACTTCGGCATCAAAGGTCAAATGACGGCTGAGAAAATGGACAGCAGGGATGAACTCACATAAGAAAGCGATACCAAATGCCACATATCCCACAGGTTTGAGCTCATGACAAAGAACCGTGTACGGCTCAATGAAAGGGACGATATCTTCATAACCAACACACGTATCATCGAACTGACTCGCAGTGATCAACGTATAGGCGCCCGTCCCAAGCCAAGCCACTGTTAAGACCGCTGCGAACCCGACACCGCTGCTGTCAGCGCATTCGGGTTTCGACCGCGATGCCAAAGACCTACCAAGGAATACGAACTCAACAACAATCTTAGATGTGATCGCGCGATATATGGATATATCTAGAACCAGACTGGAGATTTGAAACGTTGTCAGCTCATCGTTGACAGGTAAAACGACAAATCGAATTGGCCAACTGACAAGAGGAGCAACGTCAGCCCGGAGACGCCTGACACCGCTAAGGCGAGGGGGTTGCAATAAAGAAATCCATTGAAGAACTTGCGCGTGGTGTAAAGGAAGTGAGCTGCCAATCCAAAGGTGCCGAGAGACGCGAGTGTTGCAAGGACTGTGAATAGCGTTTATAATATTTTCAATCCCCCGGAGGACTGGTGATGAAGCTGGAATCAAACCAACTGAAAATTGAGGTTCTGAGAGCTTGCAGCGTTTTCAGAAAGAACATATGCGCTCCGAAAAGCTTGGAATCAAGGGATTCGAAGGGTCAAGACACTCCAAGGACGAAGATGATGTGGCCTCATTTCGCAATTGCCCATCCTCGAGGCCTGGAACGGCAGAAGGGAACGTCCTTTTAGGGTTATCTGCGGCGGTTTACAGACAAGACATTCAGGGATGATATGCATCAAATATACTGGAGAGGTTGCAAGTTCCAACTAGTACACAATTTCATCTTTATGATAACGAGTGGTCAAAGTAATGGTAATGATATTTGGCAAAGGGCGTAGGAAATGGAGAAACAGGCGGAATATAGCAAAAGACTTGAGATATCATCATCGTTGGCTGGTATCGTGAAACCAACATGAAAGTCCATTAGGAATAGCATATGAATCCAAAACGAGCACCAGGGTGTTTTAAACCTGAGGATATGGGCTCTGAGCTTGTTGAATCGGTGTACCAGCGAACCCAGGAGCCATTGAGTGGTTGGGAGGATACTGGGGTGTCGTGGTACTGAATTGCCCTTGAGGGATGGTAGCGGCCTGTTGGTATGCGACACCAGTGGTCTGGGGCACAATGACTTGCTGTTGCTGTTGCGGTTGGGGTTTAGCGACGGCGGGCGCGAAGAAGTCAACGTTCTTGACAGCGGACGTCCATAAGTGATGTCCACGGGTAGCCGCGATGATCGTCAACACAAGCAACAGTCCAAAGTACGCAATGACTGACAGTCGGGCAGATTTTTTTTTTAAATTGGGAGATTGATCATGAGACTTTACGACCGAAAAAAGAAGGCAAAGACGCTTACGGATGAACCAATTGAGGTAACCAAACGCTTGGAGAGCCGGATATTCGTGGCAGGCTGCGTTCATGTCCTCTACATGACAAGACGTCAATAAGCGACGTAACGACGACGATAAAGACCACACTAACTCAAGCGGTAATCGCATGTCCCAGTGAAGAATACGAGGTTGGCATCGGTAGCTGACCCAGCAGTGGCCACCCATAACACCCAGAGGACGCCTACGATTCACGGAAGCGGAATTAGAAATGAGATCGTTCCACCTCGCAATGAAAGGACAACGCACCAGTCACACCGAGCTCCACAGCGATCATTGAGGTAACGGCACCTTTACGAGTTTGGTCGATCACAATCCTGGGTATGTGGCTTGAGCACACGAGTGTTGTATTCTTTTCAAACAGAAGGAACTCACATGCCGATGAGACAGACCATTGTGAGGAAACTAACAGCGATCGCGAGAGCAGCGAATGCATAGTATCCTTTGAGGTACTTCTGCGTTACGGAGGTGAAGTGCGCTGCCAACGCAAGGTCCACCAAAGAGAAGAATGACACTACGCCTATGGAGGAATTGAGCGATGAGCCAAGAAAGGAGAGAAATAAGAGCACAAAAAACTCACTGAACGCGGCGAGACGAATTATTGGGAAAATGGACATGGATGCTGCGTGGCTGGGTGGGGGGGAAAGAGGGTATGGGCAGGAGACAGGAAACTCAAACCTTGCTGTCCTTTCCGCTCCCTTCCCATTTTATACCGCTGGATGGACGACAGGATCTCCTGACCCAGGGGTGCAGAGACAACACGTTCCTGAGCGCTTACGACTAGATTCAGGGTTTCGCTCTTTTTTGAATTTGTTACTTGTTTTTTTTGTGCACAGCAACGATCTTAAGCGCGCTGTGCAAAAGTGTCCAGCTGACGCGAGTTGACCACCCTCGAGACCAGCTGAAGGTCGATCAATCGCAACGATGTCAGGTTGACCCGCGACTAGCGGGGGACACTCAAAATCCGGTCGAGTCTTTTCCGCATCCAAGTGGGGTAATAAGAATTGATCGATAATCGTGATAAAATGACTGGTTATCCCCGCTCATGGTGATTGCCCTCGGCGCCTAAATGAATATTCGAAAATCCTCGCAAAAAAATTGATGCGAAAAAATAAGTGGGAGTTGACAGAGGGGGTAAATTGCGGCCTTACATAAGCGCCACGCTGCGTTTTAATGTCTTTGGAGGGGTTTCGTAGGACCCCCGATTATCCACCAAAAGGTTAGTCCCCGATTCGGACTGAAATTGAGGTATCGTGGCCGTTAGGCCGGACGCAAAAACGGTGTAGGGGAGGGCAAAATCCCCCAAATGGCCAGAGGTCAATCCGAACACCAAAAGTGAGATGGCGAGGGGGCACTGATGGGGCTTTTCCAGGACGATTTTCAAGGCTAGATCCCCTGTATCGGACAAATTTTTTTCATTTTCGGGTACTTCAGTCATTGAGGGCAACCTCTCTGAGAGATTTCGGGGGTCCTGATTTCGTTTTGTTCAAATTGTTGATCACAGCCCCATCTCTTTGTTCATTTTCTACAAGGCTAGTAGTTGCCCCATCAATACATCGAGACCTCAACCCTAAGATGTGTCATATGTTGAATGCAGATTGTGGCGTTCTATTCCCGTGTGAATTCCGCCTGTGCTCCGAAAGGGTAAACAAGAAGATGAAGGGACAAAGATGAAGAAAAAGGTCCGGTGGGGAGGGGAGAAAAAGTCAAGTCAAGTGAAAAACTGGACAGCCATCTCGTGTTCCGTTCATCGTGTCACAGAGCCCTTCCCACTCGAACTCTTCTCGTCCACTTCTTGAATAGCACGTAATCCGAACAACGGATGCGAAGCTTGGCGATACGTCATCCCAAAGACCGTCATCCATCGTGGCCTGATTGGCTCCTCTACAGGAGGCGGTGCTGGGGTATAGTGGCCGGTATTCGAAGCGGTGATGGCAGTGCGAGGTTCAGATAAAGCCGTTGGAGCGGGAACACTGATAGGCTGGGAGAACAGGAGTGTGGTGTTCGTCGTGGTTGCCGTAGTGTGTGTGCGAGTGTCGGAAGCATCGGATCCCAGAGATAAGAGGGAACCGGAACCCAAACTAGCTGTCGATAACGTTCTTGATGGCGTTCTGGTACTGCGGCTCGTTTGGCTTCCTGCACCTCCTCGCAGCCGCCTTACCCAAGATGGGCCTGCGCTGCCATAGTCGACTATACTATCTGATCGGGAATTTTCGCTCATCAATCCATCAGTCGAGTCTGCATCGGACGATACCGAAAGTCGAGAGCGGGTTGATGGCCAGAACCCTTTCTTGCTCTGTTGACGTTTGAAACGCGCCCAGTCCATCTGATATTGGTGGCGGTTTCGATGATAAACACACAGAAGGAGGAGAATAAGCAGAAACACGGTGATCCCACATGAGAGGATGATGACCAAAGATCGATGTTGTTGAGCACTGGGGTGAGGGTTTAGACGCCATGCCTGACAAGAACAAAGCCAAGAGTACTCACAAGCCAGAACCCCCACCGATCATACCGCTTGTTGGCGGCCCTTTGTTGCTTTGAGGTGAATTTGGGTTCGTAGCTGCCGCTCCAGCTCCAACAGGATATGGAATTGATGGTGTCGTTGCTGAGGCAGGTCCTAGTGACGTACCCTGTGGTTGGAAAGCAGCAACGATGGCTGAGGTTTGTGCGGTGCTCAGGATAGTAGATGCATCCAGTACCACAGGAACCGGAAGAGCGGCCAGCGGAGAGGCTTGCGTTGAAGGAAGGGTAGGTTGTGGTTGTGGTGGTTGTGGTGGTGGTTGCTGTTGTTGCGGGGGCTGTTGTTGTTGCGGGGGCTCCTGTTGTTGCGGGGATGGTGATGGGAGAGGAGCGGCTTGAGCGGTGGGAGGAAACGGTGACTCGGGACGACCGTCCTTTGGTGTATTCGTCGCATCTGGTGACTGCGCTGGGGTATCAAGTGGCGGGAGTATCGTTGACAGCGGAGGAAGCTCGGTCGTTGACACAACTGGAATCGCGTTCGAATGAGTTGGGAATGGGTTGGCTGGCACCTCACCCGAAGGTCCTGCGTTCGGGTGGCCCACATTTGTGATATGCTGGATGATTTTAGATGCGACAAAGCTGGCAACGGGGCCGATGTCATCAGCTAAGGATTGTATGGCACTTGGTATAGGTTGTGCAATTTTGTGGATAACTGGAACGATTTTGGTAGGGTTTTTTATTTCATTAGGAAGATCGGAAACCACGCTGGGAACGGCCTGTACGGCATTTGAAGCGACGTTGCCGAGAACAGAAACAACTGGTACCACTGGAGGAACAGCTTGTACCACGCCTGAACCGACTTGACCGACGCCGACACTGGAAACATCTGAAGCAACGTCGGGAACGGCCTTTACGGCGTCCGAAGCGACTTGGCCCACGGCTGGTAATGCATTAGGTAAATCTTGTCCGATATTGGAGGCGCCTGGTAAGACATCTGGAAGAGAGAGGACGGGGTGACGAGACCGTAGTAGTTGAACACTAGGGGCCATTGTACGTGTAAAAGACCAGCTATTGCTGCTCACCCTCGATGCAGCATTCAGAAGGGAGGGATGAAAGATGGAGTTAGTACAGCAATTCGCAATTTGGATAATAAGGTGGGCATAAGTAGGGACTGGTCGAGGAGAGAAGACTCCCCCTTCTTTGGAAATAGAAGTGATGAATGGACAACAGTGAGGTTGCCAAAGTTGACATGATGAAAAGATGTATTGGCATCCTGCGAGAACGCGTCCACGCCAACATCACGGATGTGTCAACCGAATTGGTTAGCGGTGGCACAGGGAAGGCTCATAATGTCGAGGATCAGATACAGTTGGAACAGAGCGGCTTGATTTTGTGCAGAATAGCCCCCTTCGTAAGGCGGACGCAACGTGAGGCGAATGGCTGCTTGAAGAATGAAACCATCACGACTGGCAAAATCAGACCGAAAACGAAGAACATCAGTCAAGGTGATAAAGGGGTGATCACACCTAAAATTGGAAGAAAATCAAGTCGAGCCTAATCCTCCTTGCAGCTATCCTTGTCTGACCACACACCAAGCAGAAAGTGACACAACATCGACAAAGGTATTCTCGATTGATCCACTGTAAGTAGTAGTAAGTTAACAGAAATCACAGAGTGTAACGACGGCAATTGGTTCTTGTTCGGTTCCTCCCGCTTAAAGAAAATTACCAAAACACCTAAGGTGCATCAACTTCGGTGATGACAAAGGTCTCCCTCCCTGTTGTTGGATGGTCGTCATTCCAAAACGATCGGAAATCAAACCAATTCCGCAATCCTGAGTCTATGATATGTGCACTGCCTGGTTGGACAGAAAACTCCAGGTACGGCCTTCGTGCCGCCATGCTATGTGTGATGAGGTGGCAGAGGAGAACAAAAAGGATGACGAAGATAATTATAGTCGTCTTCGCTTTCCGTGGGATTGGTGCCTGGAACGAACTTGGTGCATATTTGAATAAGCGTTCGCAAATGGAAGGCTTAGGAGGCGGCGCGAGGAACGCGATCGAAAAGTCGTGTGCAGATGAAGGTGAAGAAGGGGTAACAATGATTGCGGGTAACGGTGACTTTTCAGTGGCAAGGGGAAGTGAAAGGTCTGGCATAAAGGATTGATGAGTAAGTTTGGACGTTTACAGACGGGAAACAACGGCGCACCAAGAGGAGCAGGAATCAAATGATAATCCAGACGTTGTGGGAGGCGGTGTAAACGGGGAGCTATTGTAGACGGATTTGTCAGTGATGGGCATAAGCGTGTACACCTGTAGGCTTATTCGGACGCACTGGGACGAGCCATGATCAGCTGGCGTGAGTAGATATTGAGCAAAGCACAGCAAAAAGGATGAGCAAAAGGTGATGGCGAGTCAATCTCAAAAAGACAAGGCAAGGGAGAAACGAAAGTGATGAGAAAAGAGTGTGTTGGTTGTATGATAGCGAAGAAAGCAGGAGGCGAACGCGTTGTCTATTGAGGACAACGATAAAGACGGCGACGACGACGACGATGATGAGGACAAAGAAAAACACACTCAAAAAGCCAAAAAATAACAGTGGATTTGTTACCACAGTTACGAAACGTTAAGTAATGTTTAGGTAAGCATAGCCACGTGCGGTGTCGATCATTTTCTTCATGGCCGAGGCTTGCCCGAACGCGAGCTTTGAATGGCTCAATCATCTCGCCTTTTGCAGTCTGCTCGCTT
>CEMH01202353.1:0-14991 GCA_001179725.1 Macrocystidia cucumis | reverse complement strand
CTTCCGCCCGACAACACCGAGCTTGTGATTCGGGAAGAAAAAAAAGAAGGATGACTGACCACTTTGGCTGTGACGCTCCCGTTCGACGATCGGGCACTCAATACGACACGTTTGTTCCGCAGAGTCTTCGCAGCCTCCATAGAAGGAAAAGGAGCGATGGTTATATCGGCGTCGACGGAGCTGTTTTTGCTCTCCAGTGACACATTCTTCCGTGATTCCTCCGTCTCACCTGGAGCTAGAGGGGGAAGCAGAGAGGCAGGGATGACAAGGGATACGTCAATGGTCCAGGTGCCTTTGACGGATGAGTTGGCACGGCTCATGGAGACAAAGTTGGTTGGTCTGGGCGATTTGGCTTTATTCGAGGAGGTAGCAGCCGAGTCGAGAGGTTGGGTAGTTGATTGATTCCCATCGGTAGGGGTGGCAGTGGTGTAGCTCGGTGGTGGTTCTTCCTGTTACAAACGACGTCAACAAAACTCGAACGGAAGATGAGCTCGGGACGAACTGAAGTTTCGGCCTGCCGTTCTTGAAGAGCTTCAGCACGTTTATCCTTGTCTGCTGGGAGGTCTTCTGTAAGTAAGATCATGATAGTAGTTTTTGTATGGAGGGGGGTTCAGGCCATGAGGGAATTGATGTCCGGTCTTATATTGATGGAAATGCGCAGCAGGTTCTGTAAGGAACGACTGCTCGACGCTGCGGCAAAGTGCCAACCTGATGCAATTGATGACTCAGCAAGGTTGATGCCGATCGGATGAGGTGTCCCTTTACAGCCCTTTACAGCCCTTTACTTATAGCTATCAGTATCAGGGAGAGTATACATACTCGAGTCTCCAAGCGATAAACAGTTCTTTTCAAACATATACCACCCACTTTCAGATGGAGTTACGCCTCACCGATTGTGACCTGCTATTCTTAAAGCGTGGCTGAGACGCACAACGCAGCCTATGATGTCAGTTTCCACAGGTACACTGCGCACAGTGTGGCCTCCGTCCAACAATGTCTATAACGATCATCGTTCCCCCCCTTCTTTACCCCGCACGCAAACACGGGAGGAAGCCTGGCTCCAAATCTTGTCAAGCTTCTCTGTCATTCTCAACTCCTCCTTTCCACTTAAAGTCCTTTGACTTCGACTGGAATCCATCTGCTCTCGACTCCTGTCAACTCCCTCGCGCATGCTTCGCTCGCTACTGCCCCTCCGTCGTCAACATTGGTCCTACGTCTGGATACCATTATTTGGGTCGTTTATATGGTTCGGTGAGGCCTATCTCTGTCGGTCCTCATCAAGGGCTCACAACGTGGGTAGGTACCATCTTGTCGATGTTGATCACTTGGCTGGCCACTGGTCGGCCACATTACCCTTCCATGGACGGAACGATAGCATACATCTCCGACGTCGGCGCTTTCCTCCTTAAACCTCTGTTCGTGGTTGGATGCTGCATCACTGCCGTTACTTTCTTCTTGAGTCTCGTCATTGAACGGTGGCTGAGACACTCGGATAGGTGTGCATTCTACCATCCCCCACTACTGACGACGCCTCCTCCTCTTGTGGTTCTTTTGGGTTTTTGTTCACAGGCTTCTCATGCAGGCTTCTTCCCCACATGAGGAAACGGGAAAAGGTGTTGGGGACGTGCGCTATCCTCGGGTCACTCCTAGGCGGGGTAGCCTTGATTCTCCTTTCTGTCTTCGACACAAACAAGTTTCCAAAAGCACACAGGGTGTTTTTGCTTCTCTTCATAGTAGGCGTAGGACTAAGCGCCATATTCACCGTCGTAGAGGTTCGTTGTCACCTTTTTTGCTCCCTTTCTCCGCTCCTTCTCAGACTGATTCCGCTTGTCGGACCGAATTATCTCCACTCCTATCTTTGTCAATCTTGTCACGTCACCCAACCTCGTCGTTTGATTATCACAGTACGCCTGGATTAGCAAGGACTTTGAGGGCGTGGCTAAACTCCAGATCGCGTACATCGCCAAAGCTGTTATTGCCAGTATCCTCATCGCATTAGCAATCGCTTTTGGTATCACTTTGTTTAAGAACACAGACGCTGGTGGTAAGTCGCATACCATGTAACCATCTAAAAAGAAAAACACGAATGGCTGATTTCCTTTCCCTTTTCGTTCCCATTTTTCCCACCTCCCCTTTCTTCAGCCATTTTAGAATGGACAATCGCCCTCGGCTTCACGTTTTACCTCTTGACGTTCTTTTACGACTTGAGGCAAGCAAAGGGTGCACGCCGAGGAGAATTCCATCCGGAGGTCCTTCGAAGCGGGCAGGCATCTTATGGATTGAGACAGCTATCATGAGAAGGTTGGTAACGCTGGGCGGTTTCCTTCATTTTGTGCCATTTTTGTTGTAGCCAGCGTTGTATCTGTATTGAATACCCCTTTCGACAAAGTAACGAGAGATGCCACCGCCCTATCACGTCCTATGTCTGAATGTAATGATTTGTTTTCCGAGCCTGAGTGCGACGTTCTCACGTTCATGGTAAGCATTTGAGGAGCCGGCGATGGCGATAATAATCATTCCGGTATGTTTGTATTCAATTTCAATGATCCTGAGGGCGGGGGAGAGGGGGGGATTTAAGCCTTGAAACTTGTTGGTTCAATGATGTCCAAAAAGTGGTTGTGAAAACCATGACAAACACGGTCGGAACACACCCTCTCGCAAGTTTCAACCCTTCGCATCTCTTCCCAATAGGCCTCCAAACGCCGATTGCCTAATTTCGCAGCTTTTCTCTTCGATATTTTTTTGGGGGGTGTTACTTGGTGGGGATGCAACTTGGAGGGGTGCTATCATTCTAATCATGGGTGAGCCTCGGAGCGCGTCCGCTGGCGCATGTACCACATACTACCGCCAGAGCGGCCTCAGTCAAACGACCTACTATAACGGCCATCGTTCTCCTTCGTTTCGTTCTGTGAAAAAACACGCAAAAGGCTTGACTCCGCTTCTTGCCAACTTCTCTGACTGTGCTGACAATATTGGGACTATCCCATATCTTCCTCCCTTTCCACCTAAAAGCCCTTTGACTTTGACTTCAAGTTCACTCCTTCTGCCTTTGAATGGCACCACCTTCGAGATTGCTTCGTTCGCTACTGCCACATAGTCGTGAACACTGGTTCTACGTCTGGATACCAATATTTGGGTCGGTTGTATGGTTCGGTGAGGCTTCCTTCTTCCTTTTCGAGAAATCCCTCCCCCCCCTTCGCCCTCCAGAGACGACTGACAACGCGTGCAGGTACTATCTTGTCATTGTTGGTTATTTGGCTAGCCACTGGTCGGATACGTTACCCTTCCATGGAAGGATCGATAGCTTACTTGTCCGACGTCGGCGCATATCGCCTCAAGCCTCTGTTCGTGGTCGGATGCTGCATAACAGCTGTGTCGTTCTTCTCGAGTGTCGTCATCGAAAGGTGGTTGAGACACTCTGATAGGTATGATTTGTCTGTCTCCTGCACCCTTGTCATTTGCCACTCAACAACGATGTTTACTTCCTTTTTTGCATGGTTTCCGACTGACCTATGAAGGCTCTACCCTCACATGAAGAAACGGGAAGAAGTGTTGGGAATATTATCTATCCTTGGATCTTTCATCAGCGGGATCGGCTTAATTCTTCTTTCCGCTTATGATACACAAATATATCCCACAGCACACATTGTGTTCATGCTTTTCTTCATAGTCGGTGTAGGGCTAAGCGCCATATTCACCGTGATAGAGGTTCGTCGTTTTTCCACCCTTTTTCTGCGTCCAGGGCTGGTCATTCTCGTCCCCCAACTCCCACATTCATTCATTCCTCTCTCCCCACATACCTTCATTTCACGTCGACCCCATTTCTAACGACTTTATTCACAGTACTCCTGGCTTAGCAAGGAGCTTGAGGGCGTGACTCAACTCAAGATCGCATACATCATGAAAGCCGTCATCTCTAGCATCCTCATGGCCTTGGGAATCGTTTCCGGTGCCCTCACGTTCAAATATCCAGATCCTGGAGGTGAGTCGCACAACCTGTGGTCACCAACTTTTTCTTTTTTTTTTTCTACCGTTTCCCTCCCCCCTCTCTCTTGCTTCGTCTCGCTTCGCTTCTTATTCCCTCTTTTCCTCGGGGTTTTTTTTTTCTTTTGGTTATATCTCTTTCGAAATGAAGATATGGACAACTAATTTTTTTATTTTCCTTTCCATTTCTATGCCTCTCCCCCCCCCCTTCTTCCAGCTATTGCGGAATGGACATTATCCCTTGGCTTCACTTGCTACCTCTTGACGTACTTTTACGATCTTAGGAGCAGGGGTAAACGGCATGAAGAAAATAATAGTAAGGAAGGTCTGCAGCAACTGAGGGTTTTGAGACAGCCATCATGACTGACGGGGATTGTCTTCAAATACCCTCCCTTCCTTGCCATTTTTTTTTGCTTTCCAAAACCGTTCTTGTGCTGTACTATGAATGTTGAATACACGGATTTTTATTTATTTATTTATTTTCTAATTCGAGGGCGGACTGCCGAAAAATACGAAGCATACATACAAGTTGCAGCTATCGTTCCTACAAAAAAAGAGAGAATTATGACCCTATATATATATAATATGCATTACACACCCCTACCTTTTACTATGTCCTATTCCACCCAATCTGATATGATCTTTACCAAAGAAAACAGGGGGGAAAAAAGGAAGAAAAAGAAGCAGTCGTTGAAGAAGAGAAGATCACATTGACGCTCTAGGTCTTCGAGTTTTTCATTCATTTATTTATTTGGAATTCAAACGTTCAGTTCCAAATCCAACTTTCTCGCCAACTCCATATCGGCCTCTTCTTGCGCTTTCCGACGCGCGGCGTCAGATTCGGCTTGACGATGACGGGCAAGCCTGGCGTCATCCTGGCTCGGGTAGGGAGAAGGTAACGAGCTTATCGTCGTTGATTGTGGTGGTGGTGGTGGACCACCACCAGGAGGGAGTGGGAGAGGGGTGTGGTATCGGGCGATTAGGTATGGATCGGGAAGCCCGCTATCACGATATGGGGGTTGTGGAGGAGGGGGCCCGAATGGACTGGCATTACCATAATATAGTCGTGGGTCTGGTCCGGAAGAAGAACCAGAGTGATGGTGATGGGGGAGAGGAGGTGGTGGTGGTGATTGGATCAAGAATGGTGGAGGCGTTGATTGGTGTTGGAAGGGTGGTGGTGATTGGAATCGGAATGGGGAAGTTGCTTGAACGGGAGGAGGTTGGATCTGTACTGGAGGTTGGTAGGGCTGGTAAACAGGGGTTTGGGTTGGAGGTTGAGTTGTTGGCACTGGCGTTGAAGGCATAGCTATAGGGAATGAAATAGGGGAGCCAATTGAGGCCCACGGACTGGCGTCTGTAGTTGGGGGAGGAACAGTTGCTGGCCGCACGTATGGGTTGTTGTCACCAATGGGAGCTTGAACGGAAAAAGTAGGGGTAGCTGCAGCGGGCTTTTGCTGCAGGTATGGGTTGTCCGCGGTCGCGGTGGGTATCGGGCCAACAGCTTTGTTGCTTCCAGGTCGTAAGAAAGCAGGGACCGACTCAGCGACCTGTGGCTTTATACGAGGACCTCCTCCAGGAGCCAACGCGCTGGGTAATGAAGGGGCGCCGTTGCGTACAGGGGACAGAGGAGACTGTTGGCGCGGAGGCGGAGATGAGCTCGTTGATGATGACGAAGGTCGTGGCTTCTGCCCATTTGGAGTCTGCATGAGGTCCGATAAACGAGAAAGGCGCTCTGCCTGAGCCATCTTGGAAGGCCTTCTATTTAGATCGACGGTTGGCACGACCAGTCCAGGGGTTGGAGCTGGACTAAGTGGTTTAGCATATGTCGAGGGTATGTGGCCTGCAGCGTAATATGTCATTTCTAGGTAGACATCTCCCCTGGAAACCCCTTCAACGGAAAGTGGGACCCAATCTGTCGCAATTTCACGTTCAACATCATGACGCCGATAGATCGATAGACAACAAGGACGCACCGTCAAACTCGCCCGTTTTGAGAGTTTCCGACACGTCAACGCTGCCTTTTCCAAGAAGATCGTCGGACCTGTGTTCCTTTGCAAAGCAGGACACCTCGAGTTTCCTGTTCTTCTCGGCGGCAGACCTGAGGATGGGGAATCTGAGCTCCACATCCCACACCGGGTGTTGGCCTCCCTTGACATCAACATGGGTTTTCTTGGTCACTCCTGTGATACAATAGTCAGATGAATGGAATGCTTCACTGCTTGATGTGCAATCACCGTTTAGAGTGGCTTGAGCAAAGACATCTTGCTTGTAAAATGAATGTTTATCATTGAGGTTGCGAGCTTTTAGGACCACGATAATGAGGATGCCAATTTCTTCTTCTTTTGACATCGGAGGTTATGGAGATGAGGATGATGGGGATGGAGAAAGGATGCTAATAAAAGCAGAGCTCTTAAATTGGCGCGCATGTGACTATTTCGTATTTTCGGCGCTAAACCTTTCACTTTTCCGTTGCCAAAAACACAGCCAGGATTCATGAGTGGACCCCTGCATGGCACCCCTCTACGTCTACATAGGGGAGTAACGCACAGCTTCCGCCGCAGTTCCGAAACGATAAACAAGATATATTCGATAAATAGTTTTCGGACAACAAACGACAGGCACGAAACGCAGATTCCTCATTTTCCACCGTCGTACTGAATCATGTTTGGCACAGCAGTGTAGCACATCTTGATTCGCTGCGTCAGTCTCCATCACTCCCATCAGCTGCGCGTACTCCTACTCACCTCTCTATAGCTGTCCTGCATTCGCATCCGCAGCAAACTCTTCGAAGCCACCATCCCGCTTTCAGGTCCGAGCCATACCTTCCACGCCTCATGATTTTCCGGGATCATTCGTTTCATGTGTGATCGCAGAAGCGCCCAGCCTTGCCCATCCTCATACAGTCCGAGGACACGGATGAGGCGTTGAAGATGGCTGTGAACGAATGTATGGTAAAACTTGACGTATACCTCCCCCATGCTCTCCGTAACGACGCAGTGTCCTGGAAGGAAAGCAAAGTCGAGACCCGTGGATTCGCGCAGCGTAGGCGGGTGGATACGAAGGCCACCAAGATCCCGAACGACGAAACCAAGGAGTTGGCCACTGGCGGTGTCAACACGCAGGAGAAGATTTTGCGCATGGGCTTCAAAGGACACGCCATTTATCAATAACGGGGGGAGAAGGGCTTCGCATGCAAGTCCTATGTATCTATGGACCCCTTGTTTAACTTTTTTCGTCTCCGATCGAGAGGTGGCTCACCTGTCCAGGAATTGGATCCGTTTCGCTTCGCTGTCAAGTCCGAACACTTGTTCCACCGCAGAGACCCCTGGTGTACTATTTTTGTGATCCATCTCGGGAAGCGCAGCACAAATGATTAGGTTTTCGTTCTCTTGCGCTTTGTGCGCTTGTCGTATGACAACAGCGAAGTGTTTTGCGACGTCGGGATCTGTATGGCGGTAGACCGCGCTCGCAGTCTCCAACTCGACAGCAAAGATGTCCCGATTGATAGCCAACTTCGGAACGACTTCTGCAGAAAACCGAGGCCCAAAGTTGGTGGTGAAATGTGATATGGTGCGCAGAGATGAGGAAATTTTGACTCCAACAGATAGCTTGACTGCGTATCCAGGAAGCTCAGGTATGATCAAGGTGCTTTTGGCTCAGTTAGCTGGGATCTAGTTGGCATCGTCGTGACGACTTACCGTATGCTGGCTTGTGCTGACGCAATGGAGGATATGTCTGGAGACATAATCTCGACGTCCGGGAATTTTGCCTGTATGTTGGGGATCTGAAGTTCGTGAACGGGGACATACACAGATTGGCATTCATCAGCGGGAAGGGAGAGCCCTCTTCTGTGATGTAAACTGTGGACAACTGAACGCAATTGTTCCTCAAACGGCCCAATCAAATCGAGTTTTGCTCGAGGCACACGGGCAAAGCGAACACGGGGTTGGTACCAGTCATAATCCGTATCGTTCTTCCCAGAAAGCATGCGAGCGCGGTGCATCTGTTCCTGGTCAACCATGAACCCACTGAAATAGACATTGAAAGCGTACTGGATGGGTTGGGTGGCCAGCAACCAGGCTTTGCTCCCAGTCGATAGGATTTGACCGAAGACTTGGTAATAACGGAGGGTCTTGGTATGCTTTCACTACGGCACTGTTTAGCAACACAAAACGCAACGATGGCGAAAGCACCCCTCACGTTGCCAAGCATAAGAGCTCAACAATTCACTCTCAATGACTTCCCGTAACCCGTCTCGAATAACGACCCCCTCAACAAATTTTCTCCAAAGGTGAACAGCATCCTCAGTTCTTGCAAGTGTTGAATTTTTTCCGAGCTCCCATTGAGGCTTGGTGAGAGACGAAAGAATGAGTGTTTCAATATTACCCTAAAAAAGAAAAGATGGGTTTTTTTGTGGGGAGAGGTCGTTATCTGATAAGAGCAAAAAGAGGCGATCGTCTTACGTGTGTAGTGAGGTCACCAGATCGGGATTCGATCACTTCATAGATTTCGGGCAACATATCGAGAGGGTCAATGAGACCGACCGCTTCTCCGTGTTTGGATCCCAACGTTGCCAGCGGAACGGGTCGGGTTCTGAGTGGGACGATGGCGAAGATGTCGTGGGGATAGAGGACGCGGTCCAAGATGGGTTTCTCTGAGATGACGTGGGTGGCTAGAATTACCAGAATGCCTTTTGCGCTATCCGGGTGTTGAATGGGGAGGTAAAATGCTCTGAGGAGTTTTTCGGTGACCAGGCATGACAGCAGCCGTGAGATGACGGCGAACGACGCATGGGCGGCGGGGGGGAGACTTGAACCTGACGACATAGCAAAATTACAGTTGATAGACCAATAGAGGAGGTAAAGGGAGTAGTGGCCTTTGGTTGATACTGAAGTTGGAGAGGAGAAAACTCAATAAAAAGGTGTCGTGATTTTTTATCAGATAAACATAACGATATTGTGCCTAAACGAGCATATGCCGCACAGCTGTAAGCCGAACGTAATCACCACCTTTGGTGCGTTACTCTCATTCCGTATAACAAAAAAACATCCTTTAACGGGGAGGCAATCGCATGTGTCTTACTTACCCCTCACGCCCGGGGTGGACGTTGGACACTGTGAGCAGCAAAAACGAGAGTGAAATGATGCTCAATTTTGAATTCATTGTCAGATTGAACATCATTGATACCACTTGGCTCTTATGATCTTAACCGAAAGCGGCTCAGCTAGAAACGACGACGCCTGCAAAAAACCTTGCACCAAGAGGCTGCATATGGTAAGGATGACATCAACCGCGAGACCATCAATCGACCATCTAATGCTCGACAAGCGATCCTAAGCTTCTCTTATGGCCGGATAATGCCATCTCGGACGCCATGTGCTGTCGATAGAAGATATTCGCGGATGATGTCATGGTAATGAAGACGGTGTTCAATCGGTTTGGATAAGAAGACCACAGGTTCCCAAATCACCGACACCCCCTCTACGCAACAAACTCATTCGGGACATACAGCTATTGCGTTCCAGTTCCCTTATAGTGTATCAAGTTGGGGAACGGTGAGTGAAGGTGCTGGAGAAGCGTTGTTATTAGTGTGTCGGAAACTGTCCATACTGACTTACATGTCTGAACATTCCTTGTATCCTCATCCTCATAAAGCACTTTCCAGGCAGGTATTGCGAATCTGGGGATAACCACACGGAACGAAGGCCGTGACCTTGAGGAATAGATTGCTCCAGTTGCTCCCTGACCAATGCCCAACCGACGCCATTATAATGAAGGCCGAGAACGCGGATGAGTTGTTGTAGATGGTTGTGAAACATCGTGTGGTACATCCTCGTGTATACGTCCTCGATGGTTTGAGCGATGATAGAGTGATTCGGCGAGACCTCGACGTCCAAGCCGGTGGAGTTTTTCAAAGTCTCTCGATGGACGCGCATCCCTCCAAAGTCCCGGACGATGAAGCCAAGCAGCTCTCGCGTGTGGATGTCAAAACGAGCAAGACAATTCTGTGGGTGGCACTCGAACGCAACACCATTTTCAAGCATGGAAGGCAAGAACGCCCTAAAATAGACGTCGATGTACCTACAGACGGACCAAATCAACACAAATTCATACAGAAGACATTTGGTAGGTTGAAAAGGTGCTCACCGCTTCAACCACGCAATTCGTTTATCTTGGGTATCAAGATCAAAAACGCGAATCACTGCCGGAATATGGCCGCTGGGTCCTGCGTGCCCACTTTCCACGAGTGCCGTACAAACAATCAGCCTCTCCCCACGCGCTTCGCTGTTGATCTCGTGGGCTTCTCGGATGATGGCTGCACAATGCTTGGCTATGTCGTCATCGGGATGCTTGTGTACAACACTGGCAAGCTCCTTCGCGACAGTGACAACTGTAGGGTCCATTGACAGGCTAGGAACAATTCGCGAGGAGAAACGAGGGCCGAAAAACGCCGATGGAGGAGAGATTGTGCGGACGGCGGAAGTTAGCTTGATGCCAACGCCTAATTTGAGAGACAGGTCCTGGTAAACATCCGGAACTATGACGGATCTTCATCGTAGATCAGTACTTGTTGAGTACACACCAAAGACCCGCCTCACCGGAGACTCTGCTGGGCTTGAAGAGGGATGGAAAAGACGTCCGGGAAGATGATTGCTTCGGGAAACTTATCTTCAATGTGTGCTACCTGGAGCTCGTGCACTGGGACGACAGCGCAACCAGTCGGAACAGGTAAAGGCATCCCGGCCGATTTCTCGACCGAATGGATTAAGGGCCTAAGATGGCCATCAAACTCGCCTGTTATGTTGAGCTGCTTTTCGTCGATGGCGATAAATCGTAAATTGGGAGTCTTCAGGTCGTACTTCCCTGGGTGGAAATTTGGAATAGGAGGGAGAAACCGGCGAGTTTTGTGCATCTAAACCTTCTCATTAGAAGGAGGTGTATTATGACAAGGTAGAACAAACAGGGTGAGTGGGGTGACCTTCCACAATTGATTGCTCCCAAACGATACTTGAAGATACAAACTCGGGGGTATCAGGCGGATTCGCAAATGAATGGCCTACGCGTTTTCAGTGAAAATCGACGCGTAGTATTAAGAATCCGCTGGGCTTACTTTGCCACGCGATCGAGCTTGCGAGTTCGTCCTGAATTTCTGCAATCAAATCGCCCCGTAGGTTTCTGATGCGTGCGTAGAGTTCCCAGATCGAAAGAGCCTTTGCTGGAGTCTCCCTTCGTAGTGACAACACGTATGTGCTGCTCCCTTCTTTTTGGAGGGTGTCTGATATGTTGGCGAAGAGGTCCGCGTGCTGGGAAGGGACGGTTGAGGCGAAGTACTGTGGTTCGATTGTGCAACGTACCTCTGCTCTGGCGTCGTTCTCAACGTCGTGTCGCGGGAACTCAAAGACTTGAGGAAGCATATCCAAAGGATCCAACAACGCGATCGTCCTTCGCGGGTCTGGTTTGAGGATGGGGATATTGGACAAGAGAATCAGGGCGAGGAGGCGATCGTCGATGTCCACATCATGGGGCTCAGCTGGTACTGTTACGAGAGCAAACCCTTTGGCTTCAAAACCCTCCAGCGGAAAATATACTGCATCCACCATAGATTCAGTCACGAGGCACGATAAAAGCCGGGCGGTGGTCGCGAAAGATGCTCTGTCATCTGGAGTAAGAGCGGCCAGTCCTGAGGGCGAAACTTGAAATGACGAGGACATGATGGTTTATTCCAAGGTATTAAAAATTAGGGCGGCTCTTGTCAGTGGTTAGCCACGGGAGACGCGATATGCTGAGCATGGCTGGATCATTCAAGCGGAACCATCTCGGAGCACTCCCTTCCGCTTCTTGCTTAGTCAGACAAACATCATGAGCAATGCTTAGTCAGCTAATCTCTCACTTCGTCTCCCCGATAAATGACATTTGGCCTCAACTTGGTGGCTTCCCAGTCAAGCTCTCAAACGGTACCTCAATAAAAACATTATTGCCATCAACCGTTAATTTGACTCGTGTAGGAGAAAACTAAAGCCAAGCAAAGGTATTTACGACGCAAAAAGGAACGCCGAAAGCAGAAGAAGCAACCGTCGAAGAAAAATGTTCGGAATGGCGATGAGGAGAGCGAAGGGGACAATTCCATCAGTGCTACCTCAGAAAACGGCGAGCCTGAAGAAATCCCGAAGGAAATCGTCCTAGAGCTACCAACAAAGACACGGAAAGATGTAAAGCTCCCCCAACCCCCATCCAAGAAGCAGAAGATGGATTTGGAAGCTGATGAAGTTGAAGACGTGGAGATGGGAGACGAGCCGACCGATACACGGAGAGCTCCCCAGCCCATATCAACTGAAGCCCTACCTTCGTTTCCAGCTCCAGCGCCTCCTCCGGCGCCCTCCAAATCGGAGCTGTCGCGTCAAGGACTTGACCAGGCTCTGATCGACGCGACATTAGTGGCTTCCACAACTTTGCTTGAAATTCCTGCTGCGGGAGATCAAGACGGAGGGACTGGTCTCAGCGAAAAAATGAGAAAGCGCTTGAAAGATCTCGGAATCACCGAGTTATTTGCTGGTGCGCTTGATAGCTTATTTTCTTGCTAAAGTTTGACATTCCAACTATCTCAGTTCAAACCACCCTCCTTCCTTTCCTCCTTCCTTCCAACCCACTCAAACGCGCTCTGTATCTACCATATGACCCGCCTCGAGATGTTTGCGTATCTGCGCCGACGGGTAGTGGAAAAACACTGGCCTACGTTCTTCCCATAGTCGAGGTTCGCTTAAGCAAATTTTTGTCTATCAGTCTGCTGACAACGGTCGCATTAGCTGCTCTCGGCGCGAATCGTGACCCGGCTGAGGGCTTTGGTTGTGCTTCCAACGCGTGATCTTGTCAATCAGGTCAGGGAAACCTTCGAGGCGATCAGCAAAGGCCGCGGTTTGAAGGTCTGCTTCATCGCGTTTCCGTCGTTGAACCTAGTTGACGACTTACCAGATCGGCATTGCCACAGGCCAGCACTCTTTCGCCCATGAACAATCTCAACTTGTATTAGACATATCGCCAGGGTAAGAGCGGTTGGTTTTGAAAAGGTTCACCCGCCATACTGACATCTATCTGCCAGTCTACTTGGTGGTTCCAGCAAAGTCGATATCCTGATCTGCACGCCTGGCCGCTTGATTGACCACATCAACGGCACCACTAACTTCTCCCTGCAGCATCTGCGATTCCTCGTGAGTGACTTATTACCCTCCCATGCAACTTACCTATTCCGTTTTTGTTAGGTAATTGATGAAGCGGACCGTCTTTTGGCGCAATCCTTCCACGATTGGTTGGCTCAGGTCCTCTCTAGTACACGGCCCACTACTTTCGTGCACACGCCAAGTTCCGAAAACGCGTCAAGAGTCGAACTTGCACCCAGCTCTCTTCCCATTCCAGATGCCGTTGCGCCATCATGTTCCAGTTTGCTCCCACATCCAACTGTCCCACCCTTTTTCAGTCAGCATAAGGAATCATCTTGTCAGAAGCTCCTGTTCTCAGCGACTCTCACACGAGATCCAGGAAAGATTGCTGCGCTCAATCTACGCGACCCCAAATACGTTATCGTGCAAGGGAACGCAGGCGAGGGCGAGATGGACATCACGCTGGACTCGTTCGCTATGCCAGACACATTGACGGTCAGGGTTGCCGTTCACAAACGTATCGCTAAGTATGGCAACTCATCGTTTTTGTTTTATACCTTTTTTTCAATAGGAACGTATGGTTGTTTGCGACCCAGCCAACAAACCACTTGTTTTCTTCTACCTCGTCCACATTCATAATGTGACCAACGCGCTTGTGTTCACGAAATCCGCCGAATCTACCACTCGACTCATGAAACTCTTTGAGTTCTTCCAGACATCACGAACGCTCAAGGACAAATCCCAGACACCGCTAATCGCGCAGTCATATTCGAGTGATCTTCCGAACAACGAGCGGAAGTCGATCTTGGAAAAATTCAAGACACAGGAAATTCAGATGTGAGCATTTAAGATACTTGTTTCGGGCTGTTTCCTCCCTTCGTTCCTGCGGATACTCATTCACCAATCTCGTCGGGCGGGTGTAGATTGGTGTGCTCTGACTTGATTTCTCGTGGAATCGACATTAGCCATGTTTCGCATGTGGTGAGCTACGACGCGCCGGTGGATGTTCACAAGTACGTTCATCGTGTGGGGAGAACGGCGCGTGCTGGACGTGCAGGTGATGCGTGGACTCTTGTCGAAGAGCAGGAAGTGAGCATCAATTTTACTTCTATTTTGTTAACGAGCTATGGTTGTTGACTTTTGGGAAGGCACGATATTTCAAGAACATGCTGTCCGAAGCGGACCACTTGAAGAAAGTGAAGCGCGTCAAGGTCACTGAAGACCAGTTGAAACCATATAATGCTGATTATGAGGTCCGTCTTCTACTTTCACTCTTTGTCAATTCGGCGAGCTGACCGCCGCTTTCCTCGTATCACAGATCGCGTTGAAAAAATTGAAGGATGTGTACACCAGATAGACAAACCCCTCACAAAAGTAATATATTACACCAGCACACCATGTACCATCACCACCACTGCACGGTTTCATCCTAGTAAACCCTTGACATATTTGAGAAGGTCCTTACCCTGCACAGCAAGTTCAGCATTGTAAAAAGCCTGACGTAAAACAAATAACAGACTCACCCCACGCGTCTTAACACCCGTAACCATCGCCTTGATCCCATCCTCTTCTCCCGTATCAGGCAATTCCACTTCAGGATTCCCAAAGCGGAATTCCAACCGTTGTCTCTGCCCCATACCATGACGGAGGATGACGGTCAACACAGCCCTCCAGCCTTCAAGAGCGCCGCCCACGTCTTGACCGTTCAGTTGCGACACGGAGGCGCTCAGTTGGACGTTCGATTGACTTGCAGTGGGTGCGATTGAGGGTATGACGGTCGACCGCACGACATATGGACAATATGACCGATGTTCTTTGAGCAAATCGAGCTGCCGTTGAGGGGTCGGCTTCG
>CEMH01202350.1:10127-29921 GCA_001179725.1 Macrocystidia cucumis | reverse complement strand
ATGGGACCTTCGTTCTTCCGGTTGCCAGGTGCGCGATCTTCACGTCCCACAACAGAAGGCGACTAATCTCGAGGCAGGCGGCAATAACCTTGAAGGCCAAACTGTCGCAACACGCTGGCAATGGAACGCAACAGTAAGCACATTGACCCAACGACACAACTTTAGACTGAGTGTGTGTAGGTTGGACCCCTCACTAGTAGACCAGGTTCGTTTCTACTTTGGCTTTCTTAAAGCTCTTTGGGCTGATCCTCCGCTTCCAAGGACGAATGGGAGACTGGGGTTACATTAATACCGAGTATAGTTCACATCCTTGTCCGACTTTTCAATCTAAAACGGAACGCTAGTGGTCTTGGACTTCTCGATTACCTCTTTTGGTGTGAAGACGTCGGGATGGAGCCCATCATGGCAGTCTGGTCAGGTATTTAGCTTGTGATTTTCTCCAAAGCTTCGACTTCCTCAGGTCTCTCCCCTAGGTTATGCTCTTGGAGGAACGAACCTCCCTGAAAACCAACTTCCGCCGTATATTCAGCAGGCGATTGATCAGGTTTTGACATCTCTCACTGCTCCCGTCACTTGGGCTCATCGCGCATAGATCAACTTTGTCATTGGTGACCCAGCAAAAAGCACCGCAGGTTCGTGAATGACCGCTCTCAGTGTTGAGATCCACAGGATTGAATTCCGGCGCATTCAGGTGCTTTGCGAGCCTCGTTAGGCCACCCAGAACCGTTCAAACTCCAATATATCGAGATTGGAAATGAAGTGAGTTGGCTTTTATGTCATATTCGAAATCATGTCGCTTATACCACTCCAGGACTTTTTCGCCGCAACAACGTCCGTCCAACATTTTATCTTTATTTGTCCCGAGCGCACGTAATTCATTAATCCGAGATAGTTATCCTTACCGATGGCATGATTTCGTGACTGCGTTGAGCGCGCAGTTCCCAAAACTTCGTATGTCGTTTTGCCTGTGAGTTTCTGTGCTATTCAAACTGTAAAACGATAGGTTTCATCGCGACGACGAACACGTTCAACCCTATTTTGACACCGAACCCATTGGAATACGACGTTCATGTGTATCAAACACCCAGTGCGTTCTTTTTTACCCCCCTTGGTGCTCAATCAGGCTGTTGACAGCTGCATACAGCATGGTTTGCCCAAAATTCGTTCTTCTACGATGGCTTCCAGGTGCGTCCAACGTCACAACGTTTCGTGAGAATGGGGGACTAAAGGCATTCTTGATCAGCGTAATGGAACTACATACTTCGAGGTGAGAATAAATACCTCTTCCGGATCGATTTTCGGAAATTCACAGGAGCCGAACTGAATTGCTTCGTCCTTGCCGCAGGGGGAGTATGCAGCCATTTCAACTAACTCTGGGAACATCTTTGGAAGCCCGGCGGATGGAAGGTTGACTTTCCCCACCATGCAAAGTGCGTACGACATCCTGTTGAAGCAGTGTCATAGAATTTCAAAAAAAAATTGAACGATCACCGCGTTTTCAGGTGCTGCAGGCGAAGCTGCCTTTATGACAGGCCTGGAAAGAAATAGCGATATTGTGTAAGGAGATTCATCTCCATCGTTCGATGGGGATAAGGCGTTGACAATTACTGCATAGGTTTGCTGCGTCATATGCCCCACTGCTCAACGTTCGTCTTTCTCCCCTATTGCCAATTTTCGTTGACGGCGTGATTGACCGATGTCCCCAGCATGTTTCGGGTTCTCAATGGGTTTGTCTGCAAGCTTTTGTCTGGTTCTTTATGATTTCTTACAGCCCAGCAGACCCCGAATCTAGTCAGCTTCGAGTGAGATTTGGTTTTCGCTGTTTCTTAGCTTGAACGAAGCTGATTGGCGGCTTTGATAGCTCTGCGACGGTTTACAAGTCGACTAGTTTCTTTGTGCAAAAGGTCTGTTTTGGCGATACCACTTCGGCGCTAAACTGATACTCCGTTTAGCTTTTCAGTCTGAACCGCGGTGATGAGTACTTGCCTAGTACTTTACCCTCCAAAACGGGAACTCTTTTCTGGAGCGTGACTCGCAAACGGGCTACAAACGAGATCATCATCAAGGTCCGTTGACAATTACCAATCTGTCCCCCCCTCTCCTCGAGGTGCGATGTGCTGACTTTTTGACAACCAAGATTTCAAATACGGTCGCAACCGCGAATACGATCACCTTCTCATTGCCATTCGGAACAGTAGCGACGACAGGAACAGCTCAGGTGCTGACGGGAGCTACGACGGCGAGTAACAGCCCCACCACACCGAATGCGCTTGCGCCGGTCACGAGCACGATCAAACCGGCAAAGACGTTCACGTACAACGTGCCGGCTATGAGCGTCAACGTTTTGACTTTCGGAGCACATTAGGAGATAGGAGTGAGGGGGATTGGTTGCGGTTTAAAGGTGCAATTAGGTGTTTAACCTTGTCAAAATGGAAAGATGAATCGAATATATTGTTCTCGTTATCTACTACGGCGGTGTGTGGCGGTCACAACGGAGAGGGGATCATCATAGGGTTTCCAGACCGTCTTGATCAGTTCATCAACGAGTCCATGGTGATTGTCAAAAAAGTCCATGACTGTCGGTCCAGGGGACTGTCAGGGTTGCGTGACAATCGGAGCGCGTGAATGAACGCGTTACCTGCAGGGTCACGCGTCATATTAGGGCTCCGTTGGACTTGTGCTGCTGCCACAGCGACCTTGTTCTTGTCCACAACAATAACATCGACGACGAGGGACTTTCACGACGAGCGCAGCACATTTAAAACTGTGGAGAATGCTCAAACGAACGGTTTTATCGTTGCTCACAGCAGCAACGCTCATCCCACAAGCTTTGGCCTGGGGTGCAGCAGGTACGGATTCATCATTTCTCAAGTTGAGGAGTCAATTGTTCATTGAGAGCTACCAAAGGTCACGAGATAGTAGCAACGATTGCTCAAATACATCTCCACCCCAGCGTTTATCCAGCGCTCTGTTCGATTCTCAACTTTACCTCCCCGAACCCGGCGGAACCGCCTTGTCACCTCGCCCCAGTCGCCGCTTGGGCGGACCAGATCCGTAATAGGATGCGTTGGTCCTCACACTTGCACTATATCGGAGGGCTGGATGATCATCCATCCCAGACCTGCGCCTTTCCTGGAGCGAAAGGTTGGGAAGGAAAGTCTGGCGATCACGTTTTGGGAGCCATTCGAAACGTCACGACAGTCCTTCAAGACTCGCTGAGCGTGAATGCTCTGGATGATGGTAGAGCCAACGAGGCTATGAAGTTCTTGATACATTTTATGGGGGACCTGCATATGCCACTTCACCTCACGGGACGAGACCGTGGCGGAAATTCCGTCAAGGTTCATTTTGGGACCCGTGTGACCAGTTGAGTTTTTTTACACTTTCTCCGCCTCAGGAAGCCAAGACTTACCTGAATACAGACCTTCACTCTCTTTGGGATGGACTGCTTATCGCGAAAGCTCTTCGTAACGTCCCGCGGAACTACAGCCGGCCGCTTCCATCGCGTCAAATCGAATCCTCACTTCGCGGCGCGATTTATGATTCGTACGTCCGTCGCATCATGTGGGAAGGTGTTCTCGGGAAGTGGAAAAACGAGGTGTCTTCTTGGTTGTCATGTCCTGCGTCTGATTCCCCCGCTGCCACGACGCCAGCGACAACAACGCCAGACTCGTTTTGGACGCCCATCTTCACCCTCTACTCCTACCTCCGTTCGGCCTTTACATCCACAGGCAAATGGGGAGGGCCATCAGAGACCGACGACGATATTCTTTGTCCTTACTCCTGGGCAAAGCCCATCCATGCGCTCAATTGTGAAATCGTTTGGCCAAAAGCCCTTGATGAACCTCCTTACTCACACCCTCAATTCCAGCAGGAAGAAGAATTCGTCCTGGAAGGGGATGAAGGTTTTGCCCCAAGAAAGCCAAGTCCTTACCTGGAGCTCGATACCCCAGAATACTCCGGAGTGATTGCTGACCAATGGATTTTGGAGAAACTAATGGCGCAGGCTGGGATCAGACTTGCAGCGTTGATCAACTACCTGTTGGCAGAAGAAGGCGGGGGCGCGCTGACTATCGCTAGGTTTTAGTTTCTGATACCCGCTTAGAATTCTAGCTGTTTTATTGTTGATATCATTGTGTATTGTATATTGGAACGCAAGAAATTGGTGTAGAATGAGAGTGTTTGTGTTGGCGTTGACAGGAGGCTGTTTATGAGCTTGGACAGCGACCACCATCATCTCCTCATCGTCTTCGACGTTCTACTTCAAACTTCATAGGAAATGTCACTCATAAGTGATACAGAGTGTGTGTTCTTGTCCAGAGCATACTCTAAGAGGCCCCTCTGACCACTCTTGAACCACAGTTATCTCATTCACAACCTACGCCTTTCCTACCTTCGTGAAGCAGACGACCCTTATGGCCCCCGTATTATAACTCTCGATCCCTCATACCAGTCCAACCCTTATATCGTCGCCGCCTCTCTCGCTGACGTCGAACGATGGCCTGAACTCGCCATGCCGTCAAGCCCCCATGTTAGTGACGACGATGGCGAGAGACCGTTGGGATTTCCAGGCGCCCGTGGCCTCAAATCATCACACACCATTATGGGCGGACGAACAGGTGGACTAGGGCTTCGTGTACACGGAAAGAGAGCCTCAACTTCAAAAAGAATGTCTGGTGTTGCTGCTGGTCGTCATGTTCGTAACGCTGGCGGGGGCAGCGGACAAGGTCCAAGTCAACATCAAAGGCAAACTTCAGAAGGTGGAAAGGTTCCAGAAGAAGAAGTGAAGAACTTTTTGTCGGACAACGCACCCGTGCAGCAGGCGCTTAGCTCTACAGCTCCGGTGGCGGCAACCGGCTCGTTGAGTAAACTTGCGGGGGGAGATGGTTGGGTTCAAGTCGCCAGTTCTGCTGATCCTGGACAACTTGGTCTTAATTCACAAGTAAACGTTCAGGTTCAAGGACCCACAATGACTGAAGACGTTCCTGTGACCAAAGTCGTCCAGTTCGTTCCAAATTTCAAGGGCGCGGCTGAGATGGAGGCGAGAAGGCGTGTAAGGATGGCTGCTCGCCGTGGTCCTGGAGGTGGGGCATCAGAGGCAACACAACCAATAATCCCTCAACAAATGGCGATCGACTTTGACTCATCCGATGAAGAGGAGCTGAACGTTGCGATTCCCGATGAAGAAGTCTCGTCGTCTTCAGACGAGTTTGAAATTACTGGCGCAGATAGCATGGATGAAGGGGACGAATTCGACCCGTAAGCACCTTTTCTTTCTAGATTGATGTGCATAATACCTATTCGTTCCCTATATCAGTGAATTTGCCGCAACGCGCACTGCCGGGAATTCTGACAGTGCCTCCGACATCGTATCTGTCTTTTCTATGGGGACAACATCCAATTCTTCAGCTCCTATATCCTCAAGTCACACAAATCGTACCCGCGCCCGTCTCAGTCCTGTTGACAGCTCGCGAAAAGCCTCACATCGCTCTGCGGACAGGCCCTCTGGTTCCTTCTTTGAAATGCTTACCCCCGGACTTGGTTCCGGAAAACTCGAAGACCCTAATGCACCTTCCAACAATGCCACCAACCCCAGTGGAAACGTCGATCCACGCCAGCGTAAACCAGATACCACCCCCTCTCGTCCAAAAATGCCCACCAGCCCTCACAATCATTCGTCCACCGCAAGCACTACACCTGACATGACCTTTTCTCGCCGGAAACTCACACCGATAAAGCCACTCAAATCAGCCCTCTCTGCAATGCTTGCGGCCTCGTCGTCGTCGTCCAATCCGTTTGCTGAAATGTACGCTGCCATTTCGGGAAGAGCAGAGTCTCAATCGACCAATGTCCAAGTCTATTTCCCTCCTGCACGAAATCCCGCTGGAAAGAAGGGAGAGAGCATGGAGTTGAATGTGCGCAAAGATGCAACAGTGGAAGAAGTTATTGGGTTCGCTTTGTGGACATACTGGGAGGAAGGGTGGACACCAAAACTGGATGCCGGTCTGGAAGGTGATGGGGAAGACATTGAAAAGAAGCGGGAGACGAAACTGTCGGCAATAGGCTGGATATTGAGAATTGCGGAGGACGATGGGGAAGTGGACGACGACTTTCCTCGTACGTTTATCCCATCATTTACAACCGCCTTCCTCACGGCGATGTCTTTTTTCTTCACGTAGCTCCGGATAGAACTGGGAAGATTGCGGGGTTCAATTCGGAAGCATATGCTGTGCTTGAGGCGAACACGTCCCAAAGTATGCGCCCGTGTTTTCTCCAATGATAAATGCTGACCATGCTTTCTCCCTAGTCCAACAGAACCAAATTTTGGAATCTAAAATACAACGCCGCCCTTCAAGGACTACCACCTCCAACATAAAGAAACCGAGTCTTGGCGGTGCTGGCGAACGTCTTGTTGTACCTGGCGCCTCAACCGCTGCAGCAGCCAATACATTTGCTGGGAGTGCTGTCCTCGGTTCAACTATTGGTTCCGTTCCGCTTCCCGCTTCGTTAGGCCCATCCTCCAGCCGTGGGCCACAAATATTCTTGCGGATAAGAGTTGCAGATACAGCTGATGCCGTCCACGTCTCGACGACCATTCCTGTGTACGTCTGCAACCTTGTGTTATTGACTGCCCAATTTTGACTTAGAAACATCTAGCTCTGCTGGAATGTACATGCAGGAGGCACTCGAAGCTGTGTGCCGCAAGGCCAAATTGATGAACCCCAAAGACTACGCTCTCCTACTCGCCGATCGAAGCATTCTCATCCCGCTTGACCGGACTGTCGCTAGTTTGCAGGGAAAACGCGAGCTGCTGCTAATTAAGCGAAGCATGCTTCCTGGGGATATTGTGAAAGGTGCTGGGAAGACTACGGATCCAAATGCTTCCATTTTCAAAACATTGGCTGAAGACGCAGAGGTGCAGACGAGTGCAGCGTTGGACTATGAAGCCACATACAAGGTCGGCGTCACTATTGCATCTGTTGACATATTGCTAAACTCTGGAACGCAGAAATACACGATCTACAGGAAATTACCAATGATGGTGACACGTCAAGAGCGGACTCTGGCCGTCGATGGCGATTACATCCATGTGACTATCCACTTTTTGGAACGAGAGTCATGGCTTAATCCAACACCGTCACAGATCATGCCGACGAACAAAGCCAAAGCCGTCTTTGACAGTGGAAAAACCGCTTCATATCACATCAAAAGCATTGCAGACTGTCAGCAGTCCAGCAAGTCGTCGTCTCTTTTCAAACTGGTGCTCAACAGGGGGGGAGGCAACAAGCGTTACGACTTTGAAGCTGAGAATGCAAAATTGGCTGGTGAGTTACTTTCATTTCTGGGAGAGCTTCTCGCGTTGATTTTAATCTTAATCAGCGGAGATCGTTCAGACAATAAGAAGCTTGAAAGCTGTGTTGGAGAGGAGCGGGACGGTGAAAGGGTTCAGACGGAGCCGTCAAGTTGGATGATATATACGGGGTTTTTGGCTTATTTCTTTTGGCACCTTGTTGTGTACGTGTATCACTCTTCATCTGTTATCTTACTGGCGACTGCTTTGTACTCTTCCATTTGCATGCCAAGGTCAAGTCTACAACATCAAATCAGTTCCATTCTCGAGCAGCTTCGCCGATAAGGTCTCGAGCCCCTTTCCTTCATTTTTGTGATTATCGGTGATGCCAAGCCCGTATGAGGAGGGGGTTCTTACCCCTCAATGATTGACTATCTTCCCATCGCGGCATTCACGAAAGATGCCTTTTGTTCCATTCTGACGAATCGAAAGCGAGATCATCTGTCTTTCCTTCAGGCAACTTCGACTTGGCTGCAATCATGAGTCCGAGCAGCTGATGAAAAAGGTACACCCCCGATCGAGCCCCAAAAGGCTGTGCACCGGAATGGGGTCAGCGTACCAACCACAGGGAGCTCTCTCGCTTCTTACTCTCCAAGTGGGGCACAACTTCTGAAACTATGAACGCAACCAAAATCGAGGACGGAGCAGGATCACCAGTGGCGTCAAACAACGGGGAGCAGGGTGAAGAGAACGAACTCAGGGAATTAGGGGAGGGTGTGGAGTTGGACAATGAGTTGGAAGAAAACGAAGCCATGGAGAGTGGGAGTGGAGACCAGGACGTTGAAGAGGACACAGGGGATGAGAGCAGCGATGAGGACCACGACGCGTCGGACGATGGGGCAAGCGAGGAAGGTGACGATGCCGAAGCCGAAGCCCACGACGAAGCTTTAGAGGAGCAACAAGCGATTCCGAATAAACCTGAGGACATCCCCGAACTATTCAAGGCCATTGCGCACCCAGAAGTGGAATTGGATGAAGACTCCTTCAAAGTGAGCCTTTTTTCGTGCCCCCTTCACCCTTGATGTTTATCTAGATCTCATCTCTAGGCATTTTCCAAACTAACGGACATTATACGGGAGGATCACCCCTTCGCCGAGAAACACCTCGTTCCTCGCATCCCCGAACTCTTCGATCTCCTTTCCCGATCAACCTCAGATGGAACACAGGCCCAAGTCATCGAAATCATTTGTGATACCTTTTTTGTGTCGGAGACCTCCCGCGCAGCCATTGAGCCGAAATTTGATATTATCGTCGGTCTTCTGGGTAGTTCGGGGGATGCGTCCGTTCGTCAGACCATCTGCGCCTTCTTTGAACGCGTTCTCGAGGAGTACCCCGATCTGGAGGCGTCCATCCGCACCCTCCTAAAGATCCGCATCTATGACCCCACAGCATCGCGGACAGACGAAGGTTGGGTCAATGCCGTGGAGGCATTTGAAAATGAGATCGTTTTCATACGGGAAATCAGCAGGAGGGCGTTCGTCGCCGCCGGGGCTTTGGACTTCACGTGCCTTGCCTTTCACCACGATTCGAAGGCGGTACGCACTGCAGCTCAGAGTTGCCTTGAACAAGTTTTAGGATACACCGACGAGATCGACGCAGCGATCGGGTCTGCTGAAACCCATGACAACCCTGGAACTCGTGAGCGCATCGTGGAACTCTTCGTTCAAGCGTTACACAAAGGAACAGACGGGATCGCTGCAGCTGGGCTATTATCCGCCCTTGGCGAAGACACCCAAGCGGTGTTATTAAAGGACCAGAGGACGCTCGTCGCTTACCTTGCGCTTCTGGCGCAAAAGGATCCCAGATTCATCGACACAGGGTTTGAGTACACCTTGGCACAGGGGTGCGAAGGGGAAGGCTTGAAAGTAATCGCAGCCGGTTTTCGCGCCGTTTGGGAAGACAATACCTTCACAACATCAAAGAAGTTGGCAATCATCAACGGTCTGGTCAACAGTTTCGTGGACCTTCGGCACGCTGCGCTTCAAGGCGGTCTGATCGCGTTTGTTCTGAAGGTTGTCTCAGAGGAAGAAAGCCAGCGGACGAATGCCCTCGTAAGTTCTGTTTCCGGTTCCTTCGTCTTACTTTGCTAACATGATCGTCAGGCCATTCTACTGAAAATATCGAAAGACGAACAGCTCGTGGCCTACTACATTTTTGAGACTTCCGCCCACACACAACTTATAGCCCTCCTGTCTTCTCCAATCGCCGTCATTCGCCACACTGCCGCTTCAATTCTAATCACCGTTCCAGACGCAAGAGACCCTGATCCCGAATCCAAGGAACCACTGCGTCCTAGAATTCTTTCGTCATTCCTGTCCCAGCCAGTCCGCTCCCAATTGCTTGAGCTACTTCACCACGAAGACCGCAAAACCGCAGGTCTCGTGGCTCATTTCCTTGGCGATCTTCTGACCTCAGAAGAAGGAACAGAGAACTGGGGTTACGAGGACGACTCCGGCCTGCCACCTCCCCCTAGCCCATATAAGGAAGCTATACTTGAGGAGGCTGGCCTTATTCACCACCTCCTTACTCTGCTCAAGGATCCCGAATCTGCCCCTGGTGCACTCCGACTGATCTGTCAATTCTGTTGGGGTCACGCCAACGGTTTTTCTATCGTCAAGGAAGGGTTTGTGCCTTTCGTTACAGGACCACAAGCTGGCGACGCCCAATTTTTTGCTGCTCTATACGGCGAGTACGAAGGTAGATTCTCTGGGAGACAGCGGAGGCGTGTTGCAGAGGCGGCTGTGCAGGCTGGAGCCTTGCCGAGAGCTTTCGCTCTCGTTGAGGAGATACAGGTGGGCACCACCCCGGTGGAGGAGATAAGGAAAACCGTCGAAGGTCTTCGCGTCCTGCTTTGTGCAGACTCAGTCGATGTTGTTGTGGGCAGGCAGAGTAGGAAACTGGGAGTGCTGGTAGCGGCACTGATAGCGGATGAAACGAAGGATTCGTTGCAACATGCCCAATGGATGCTCAGGCTATTGAACAGGGAGGGTGAAACTTTGCCTGGGGAGTGGAAGGAATTGGGTACTGCCGATACAGCAACGCACCTGGCGAACCTTCTTGACGCGTATCCATACGATCTCGACCCCGAAGGGAAAGAGAGACCGGAGGAAGGACCCGACCCAGAGGAATATAACAAGCGATTGGAAACCTATGAAGAGCGAGTATCCGCCGCTCAAAAAGAAGCTGAGGCGTCCGTCTTTCCTTCTTTTCTGGAGATGTGCGCTCACTTACGTCCTTCATTTAGGTTGACCAAACAAGTCATCGAGACGGTCAATTCCATCCTGAGTCTGATCGCGCCTCACTCTGCCAGTTTAGTTCGTCCTCTAGTGCTGCGCGCGGAGGCTATGTCACAACTCCAGGACGACTCCCTTCGTCTCGTGGAGCACTTGCTCGCGGAAAGCAAATCTATCTTGGCTCTAGCACCCACTCTTCAAAAGGTTTTCAAGGGACAATCTGCAGGGTCATTCTCTGCCTTCGAGGAGTGGATCCCCATCGGTCCGCATCTCGCAACCGCCTTTTATGAGGCGGACTTCGTGATTTGGGCTACAGCGGAGATCATTGAACGCCGGGAAGAAGAGCTAGATGAAGACAATTATTTCGCCCGAGCCTCCTTTCCTATTTCCGCGCTCGGCGTGCTAGCCCACACCATACCAGTTTCCTCTAGTTCGCGGTCGGTTTCGACATCGCTCCTCTCGAACCCGGCTGCTCTCAAGGTGGCTCTTGATATAATCAACAGTTCCAGCACCTACTTGGTCTCGGAAGCCGCCCGTTCTGCGCGTGCACTCGCGCGATTGGCCAAATTTTACCCAGAACCAATTGATACCGTCATTGAACCGAGTATCCTTGGCACCCTACTCAAGCACTTTAATGACCCAGAAGCTCAGGGCGAGGACTTTGCACCCCTTATAGGAATCCTTTCCGTCCACAATTCCGCCAGCGTTGTTGCTACGATTCGGAGTCTTTTCGCTGGTCTCGTCCCTCCACCTGCCCTTCCAGCCGAAGACCAATCCACGATTCAAACTGGTGGAGGCGGAAAGAAGAACAAGAAGAAGAAAAAGGCGCAACCCTATGTCTTCCAGCCTCGCATAGGCGAACGGGAAGTCTGGGCACGTATCGAAGCCTTAGCATCCACAACTCCAGAGGCGCGGAAGGCCATCGTCGATGCAGGCGTACTGGACGAGGCCAAAGGGACTGTGTTGAAGGAACCCAACGACAGCTTCGATCATTTATTGAAGACCCTTCAGCTGTTGGTATCAGAGGACGACGGTATATATGCCAACGCCGTCTCAGAGATCCTACCAAGGCTTGGAGAGCTTCTCCTCAAAGCCGGGGAAGGACGCGAGTATACGACAATTTTGAAGCTCGTGCAGGCTTTCTTGCCGGAGAAGATGGGGTTGTTGGCGGAGAAAGGGATGGTCGGCATTTTGACCAGAGCTCTCGGAGAGTTCCCGATGTCATTCGACGATTCCGACGAGCTCGTCGAGGTTGTGCGCTTGTTGATTAGGTCAGAAGTTGCGGGGCCTGTGGTGGTGGAGACTCTGACTGTCAGTTTGAAGTCGGAAGGTGCCGTATATTTCGAGACGTGGTGGGGGTATTCTTTCGCCCTCAAGTCTCTTTTGTGTTTGGATGACGAGGTGTGTGTCAACGCCTCAACATTTGACCTTCCTGTGTTTACTGCTAGCACATTAAAGGCTGCGAATGCTGCTGCTTTAAAGGCAGGCGCGGTTGAGTATGCGATTCGTTTACTCTCAAGCGACAATGTGGATGTACGAGATTTTTTCTTCAAGTGATTCTACACTTACTGAGCAACACTGTACGCAGACAATCATCAAAGGTGGAAGGCTGGCTGGGGTTCTTGGTGTGCATAAAGCCGGAAAAGCTCTCCCCGCTCTCCTCTCCCTCGACGCCCTCGCACTTGCTGTTGCTGGGCAGAACAAGATGGAAACTCTCGGCAACATATCATTTGAGGAAGGGAGAGCCGCTGCAGACGACCCAGATGACTACAACGACTCGGTTTGGAAAATGAACACGGACTACCACCGTGGCATATCAAAGAGGATGCTGGATGTAGTGGCCGTGCTGAAGGAAGAGGTTCCCACATTTAATGACGCCGATTCGTAACCGCTCTCGAGCAGGACCTGTGCTTCCGTTGATGAAACGTTCACCAGAGTCATGTACGCTTACATAGCGTGGTAGCACGGAACGCGTTTAATGCGCCACTGTTTCCTTGTTGGATCCGATTTTCACCAACGGAGGTAAACTAAAACGTTTCAAGCCTTGATCCAGCGAAAACGAAAAATTTGACTTTCACATACTGAGCCGCACCACGGCAATACAGACGAGGGTTCTCTCAAGGTGTAGACCAAGGGACGACGCAAGTAACTACGTCGTCAATCAATCTTCGAAATCCACAGCCTGCTCTTCGTCCGAATCCTCTTCTTCATCCGAATCCCCCTCGTCAACGTCGTTCGGTTCCGACTCCACCACATCCGCAATCTCCGAAAGGGCCTGATACTCGTTTGGATACTGCGAAGATGTACCACAAGGAAGTATGATGGTTTTCAAGGTCCCCCCAGCTTCCTTTCGTTCGCGCATTCCCTGGGTGAACACATTGCCCTTGACCGCGGAAAGTTGTAGAGTCAATAAGTGTGGCCACGGAATGGCACCAAGCGTGTTCTCGGTTGGGCCCATGGAGAACCCGAGCAGGGGACATTCAGGAGCAGTCGAGGCTGGGTACTCGGTGATGAGGAGATGGCGAATGTTGGGAAACGCAGTGAGAATGTCTTTGCTAATCGGTATGCTGTCTTGTGTGGCGTCGTCAATGATAAGTGTGCGAACTGACGGAAAGATGCTATGGCAACCACCGCTATTGACCTGCATGCCGTTCAACTCTACGTGTTTGAGCTTTGGTGCGCGGATATTTCGCAGTAGCCATCTGAGACCGGGTTGGAGGATGAGCCGAGCAGTTTTGAGGTGGCGAAGCATGATAGATGACGGTTGTGGAGTTGTGTGCAGCGAGCCTTCTCGTACGTGTTCAACTGCGAGTGTGAGATGGGTGAGCAGAGGCATGCTAGCAAGAGCAGCCCGGAGGCAGGAGTTGTCGACCACGTCGTCCCAACTGGTGGATTTGAAAATGGTCACAAATTGTAATGGGGGGTACCATGAGGGCAAGGGAGCTACTGGGATGTGTACCTTCGATAAACAAGGCGCCCCGCCCGCAAAAATGGTTGGGATGGCCAGAGGAGGGGGGTCCCCATAGTCAGCTGATGACAGCGGTCTCATGCAAAAGTCGACTTGGAGGGTAAAGCTCTCTAACTGTGGGGTGTGAAGTTCCCGCAAGATTTGCCTGCACGCGGGGGACGGATACGTCTCTTCGGAAAGGAGGCTGAGGGTTCGCCAACGACCAGCGTGGGGAGCAAGTGCTTTCAAGCAGTCGTCCCATGTGCCCTTGAGCACGAGGTCAACGTCCAGCACGCATGCTGCTGATCGTTCAAGGTAAAGTTCCAATATTTGGGATCCCTTCCACCACAACGGCCTATCGGAGTCATTCGAGTTCAAAAACGGAGGAGATTTGATGCATAACTTGATGGTCTTCCAGAGTGAAGGGACGCTGAGTGCTGTATCCCTCCAGCGAGAGGAGACATGAGACGCCTTGATTTCGAAAGGGAGAGCCCCCAAAGGAGTTGGTGATTGAGAAAAACGCCATATTTCTACCAGAACGTCAAGTGGAAGTTTTGCGATACGGGTTTGTTGATTTTGTTGGCGATGATATTGGACTCGCAAATCGGTTAATTGCTGCTGTTGCTTTTGCATTTGAAGTTCTGCGTTATTTAAGCGAGCTAAAAGGATGTCCAGGTTGCAAGCGGGCGTGAAGGTGGACATGAAGCGTTGGAAAGGAAAGCGCGAATCGTCGCGTGCAAGTTACCGGAAATGGAAATATAAAGAACCGCGCCAGTCGGGTACTTGAACACACTAGAAGGTTGACTGACAATTACGTGGCAAGCTATGGCAAGGTTGTGAATGGGGCGAAACGATGAAGTGGAGGGGGTTTGGACATTGGGAAAGCGGCGAGACGGACGTCAAATGGAGATGTCCAGAACGCGAGAGGCTAACCGCTCCTCATACAGACTACTCGGCTTCACATTCAAATCTTATTGATTCGAGGTCTAGGAATCAGTTGAAAATGCCCGTTGTACGAATTCTCAGCCAGACACTTTTTTACTAAAATATCCTCTACCCCGACTCCTCCACCGGCGCAATCTCCATCAGTGCCGAGTAGAGATCTGGGCGTTCAACAGACGTGTTTTTAGGGAGTATTATAGTGGGAAGATTTCCTCCTGCTTTCTTCCGTGCGCACAATCCATTGTAAAGAATCTGAGTGTCTTCGTAATTGACGCATGCCATGCGCTTTATCCTGAAAGTCATGAGCTCCGGCCACGGAATGGTTGCGGGTGCACTCTTCTTCGGACCGAACGAGAATCCCAAAACGTGGAATTCATACAAATCCTCCGGTGTCCGACCGTTTCCTTCATCGATGATAAGATGGTGGATGTTGGGAAATGCGGAAACAGTGCCTTCGCGGATGGTATGGTCCTCGGTGGTATCACAGATCAAGAGCGTGCGGACAGACGGGAGAGAACCGGGGGTACCAAATTCAACTTCAAGTTGGGTGCCCCGTATTTCAACATGTTCAAGGTGTGGAGTGTCGGTATGCACGCAGAGCCAACTGTGGTGAGGTTTTTTGATGAGACAAACGGACTTCAAGAAAGGGAGAGTTATAGGAGGAAGGGGAGTTGTCGGCCGTTCTGGTTCCACTTCGTCAAACGAAAGCGTGAGGTTGACAATCAAACGCATACTGGACAGAGCGCTGCGCAGGTACGAGTCAGTGGCCAGGGATGCGTCGTCTGTGGCGATAAGGACAAAAGTCGTGATGGCGTGAAGTGGGGGTGACCACACAAGAAAAATGTCTGCAGGTATCTCGACGTGGGACAAACGAGGGGCTCCACCCGTAAAGAGAGTTGGGGTATCTGGAAAGAAGTTGCTGTATGATGTGGTCCCAGAAGTGCGGGGGAACTTGATGGTGAACCTTTCCAACAGTGGGGCATGAAGGGCTGTCATGGTCTGCCAGGAAGGATCAAAAGGACCTCCCTCGTTTGCAACGAGGCAGAAGGTGCGCCAGCGATTGGCGTGGGGGGCAAGAATTTGAATGTAGTCGGCCCACGACTGGTCGAGTTCGAGATCGATATCTAGCGCGCAAGTGGACGATCTTGACAGATAAAGGTCCAAAATCTGGGGTGCCCTCCACCACGGTCCACAATAACTGAATTTTTCATGAGCTCGGGGTCGCAATATGATGTTGGTCCAAAGGAATGGTGAAATTAGAGCAGCGTGGCGCCAGCGAGACGAGACGTGAGATGCCTTGATTGCAAAAGGCAAAGTTTCCATTGGGGTAAGAGCCTGAGCTACATGAAATATCTCGCTCAAAACTTCCAATGGAACTGACGCGACAGGAGACTGTTCGTTGCGCTGAGTTCTGAGGGATGCCAGTTCGCGTTGTTGCTGATGAATTTGCGTCTCCAGGTTTTTTATACGTGAAATGAGCGTAGCACTCTCATCGATGGTATGATGATGCATTGAAATACTGAAAAAATGGTGTGAGGAGCAACGAAAGCAAAACGCATGTTTGCTTTTCAGGGCCGTCGCTGGGTTCTCACGTTACGAGGAAAGCCACAGGATTGTCGTAAAGGAAGCATGTTTACATTTTCATCAAGTTCATTGCCGTACTACAGAGTCCATTTCGTTTAGTCTCCTCAAGAATCATATCAACAACATCCGTTCATTGAGATGCCTTGATCAAATCTGCCGCTTTTTCGGCCACACCATAAAGGGTCGCCGACAGATGCGCGCTGACTTGCATTGGCATCACCGAGGCGTCAACAACTCTTAGGTTCTTCGTATCGTAGACCTTGAGCTGCGCGTTGACGACACCTGCACATGAAACAGAAACGGGAGAGGGTCAGTAAAAAAAAGGCACATCGATTGACGAAGGGTTCTCGCGAACCTCCCAAATTGCGCCTCATCATCGCTGCTGAACCTACGGGATGAGCAACAGCAGAGAACGAGTTTTGAATCCACGTTTTCCAAGCTGCATCTGTCCCGCGTTGAGCATCATCCGGAACTTGGGCGCCGGGCGTGGTTTCGCGAGTTGCAAGCTGCCTAGTTCGGAAAAGTCAGTCTATGACAAAAAAAATTTGGGAAAGAAGGGCGTTGTACCCTAAGGGTGGACTCGAAAGGATTTTACGTGAGAGACGAGCTGTCGCAACCTGCACGTCCATGTCGAAGGGTACAGAGAAGTAGTTGACCTTGACGCCTGGGGCAGCAAATGGGTTGTTGTTCTTAAGATGTGGAGAGTCGGTAATGAGAAGTCAAAGATTGAACGACCAAACAGCATCTTCAGGACTAACCTTGATCTGAACAACACCCCGACTAAACGGCAGGAGGTTCCACATGATGATTCCCAACAGATCAGGAAATCCGGTGTCGTAGAAGATCTCTGAGACGGGAACTGCACAGTATAAGCTGCAACTCCTGTAGGCTCTTAAAATTCTCACCATTTTGGTCGACAATGAGTGAAGCTTGTATATTGAAGATGGTACGCAACGCCCCTGCATTCAACCCAGCTCCAGCTTGTAGTTGGGCCCATGTTGCAACATTCGCCTTGACGTTTGCCCCAACAGAGGGTGCCTTACTCGTTCCAAAGACTTGAGCGAGGTTGGGGAACGCAATGACGTCAGAAGGACCACGTCCACCTGGGTTGAAACTCCCAGAGGCGCCTAGTGCCGAGAGGGTCTTTGATGGGTGAGAACACGCCAGCGCAGTGAAACAAGGTGACTTACTTGCTCTTGCAAGTTCTTTCCGACAGTCGGGAGGTTCACAAGCGGTGTGACCCCAGCACCAGTCAGATGTGCAGGATCACCTATTCCAGACAATTGAAGCAGCGCAGGACTCTGAGCAACCAAAACTCTTCGTTAGTAACGGTTTGCAAATGAACATATCGACGAGTGACGGACCTGAATGGCGCCCGCGGCGAGAATGACCTCCCGACGTGCTTTTGCTTCGTAACGCACTGTACCCCCGCTTGCGGGGGCAAAACGTACACCTGTGGCAGTCAAAGGGAGGGTAGTCCCAGAGAAAAGGATCCTGGTAGCCTGGGCATCTGTGAGCACCTGTTGGTTATTGAGAAATAAGAGTAGAGATACCTGGTGCTTTGTAAGTATGGTCCAGTTGGGACGCTTTGTTTGGACTGGGGTGTAGTACGCAGCAGGGGCAGATGATCGGTGATCATTATCGCGCCAATTGATCGTCTATTCGGTCAAAATCGGGTAAACAATCAGTGAAAAGGAGTTATCGAACACGTACGTTCGGGACAAACGCTACACAGTTCGGCTGCCCTCCATTCAGATCTGGTGAACGGGCAATCCCAGTAAGGGATACAATAGTGTCGACGAAGGCCTTTTGTTGCGGTCCTCCGTACATGAGATCCGGAAAGGTAACTTGCACAGGACCTCCGAAACCATGGAAGGAGTTGACGGACTGAGCCCCCTTCGCTGCTTGTTGAGAATTTGGTGGCGAGAACGTTTCCGACTGTAGCCGTTATTCGCGTCAAACCGCGTTATTCGCAAATTGAAGGAGCTCACCTTTTTCATATATTTCATTAGCCCATCCCAATTCCACCCCGCGCCCGCTTCAGATGGCTCCAAAAGCGTCGTCCAAGCATCGATTTGGGCGCGGTGTCCACGAGTATAGGTCGCACCATTAATAGCAGCTGTGTGAGATATTAAACTTGAGGATAAATCATCAGAGAGAGACGCGAAAGGACGAACACCCTCCACCAAAGGTCTTCCCCCTAAACACGAAGACGCGATTAATCTCGTTTCAAGACGGAACACCGGGGGAAGACAGACCCAGATATTCTTCTACCACCATCCGTTTGCCATTTCCAGTCCAATTCAGTCCCGAAGAAATCTCCATAGCGGTAGATGTCGAATACTCTTGGATCATTCCTCGAGTCTCCGCCGGCCTCAATCAAGAGGACGGTGATGGAGGGATTTTCAGCAAGACGAGCTGCGACGGTCGTCCCCGTCAGGCCAGCACCAATGACGATGTAATCGTATGTCTTCCCGTTCACGTCCGTTGGGTTGGTGGTAAGAGCGCGTTTGTTAATGGCCGGCGAAGCGGAAACAACAGGAAAGAGCGCAAGTCCGGCCAAGAAAGCGCTTCTCAACACCAATGGGAGCATCGTCTTTGGAGGGAAGGAGAAAAAGGCTGGAAGCGAGATCCGAAAGTTGTGGCCAGGTGCTTTTTAAACTCATGCGTCAACCCTGTGATGGAAACCCCAGGGATGGGGGAGTGACCTCACCGAAGTGTCAGCTATGTGTAAGAGCCAAAGCTACTAATCTCAAACCGTCGAATCCCTGGCCCTTCCGCGCTCGACTGTCAAGAAAAGCTCAATTTCGGGCGTCGATGCCGCACAAAAATGTATTACTCGCTGTATGGAGAACACTATTGAAGTCACATTCCGGGGAGTAGAGATCAAGCCCCTTCCAGAAGCCGCGACGTGGAAAAGTCCTGCAGTTACGTTGTTCGCGAACGACTCCAAAGAGTGCCAAGCGGCGACCAATCATCCTGACTTCCGACAAACACGCGTAAATGAAGGCCTATTTGCCTCGGTTCTTTGTCACTCACCCGCAGCAACTATTCGGCCACGAGAGGGTCGTTCTAGATATTTGAAGATAGTTTTCTCCTTTTCTCCTTGCCGCAATCGGACTTGCGTGAATGAACCTGGCCTTGATGTCTCTGAGTTTGGTGGCTGAGCAAGGAGAGTGAGTTCTGAACCATTCTTTCAGCATGGATGATTGACAGAATGGCTGAGCTTCTCACATCGCACTGGAAACCCCGTAAAGTCTCTCTAATAACTACGTCCCTATATCAGCGAGTTGGGATGTGATGACGCCACCTGAACTCAAAAGCTTTGGGTCTTCTCCAGTCTTCATGTCGAGTCAGTCGCTCGGGTTGTGACGGATTTTTGATTAATGCGGAAAGATGGAATCATCCTCTGTGATCTAGTCAGTTTTGAGTTCGGAGCCAGAACTACTCTTTGTGAGTCGTCGAAGGACGTCAACGCGTCAACTCGCTTCCATTGAACCGTGACGGTGAAGCTCTCACGGCGCTTAACATTCCCACCCCTTTCAACACAAGCGTACAAATATGTGGAAGGAAGAACCACACATACGATTCGCTATACAGCCCTGTAGAAACTTGAAAGGCGAACTCGAGGTGTCAAGGGGAGTATGCTTCACATTCAATCCAGCATTTGGATTTCCAGAACAAAAACAAAATATCTACTCTCATCATCGAGGCTGTTATCAGGGCTTGCTACAATA
>CEMH01202350.1:0-10079 GCA_001179725.1 Macrocystidia cucumis | reverse complement strand
TGAGACAAGTCTGAAAACCTGAAAGTCAAGACAGGCGGCTTATGTCCATGTGATCATTCCAATATTCGGGAAAACACATACCACCTCAGTAATCATTGGCAAGGCCGGCTGAGTCCCGTCGGGGCTATCGCTGTACTGATAAAGAACGTCGATATCCTCCCTGTATCCAATGTGTGTAACGGGTTTGTCTAAGAGATCAGGTCAGGAATTCCTCCATTATATTTTGGTTCCACGCGGGAATTCCGGACGGACCTCCATCAGGATTCACCCAGAAAGCTAGGAGAATCACTTTCAATGTCCAGTTAGTATAACAAAAGTGTTATCACTGACTGGTGAGCTTGGATGTTGGCATCGTAAATTCCCAGACCACCGATTCTGACTGTCTCGCAAATCTGAAAAAAGAAAAACTCAGGACAAAATCAGCCAACATACCTTTGCCCCACTTTTGAAAGCGTTGTCAACCTCAACAGGTATAGAGTTAGCATCGGCTGAATATTCACATTCAAATAACCATGAGCCCAACCAGAGAACGGCAGCATGAAGGACCTACTGTGGGCGGTGAGAGTTAAGATGACAAGCTCCCTAAGAGACGGGTCAATTACAAGTGAAACAAATCACCAACATCAAGCGGATTATTTACCCCTCGTTTGGGCTCAAATCTGGGCTTCCCGTCGTACTCGTTCCAGTCCATCCCAGGAACGGGTAATCCGGAAAAGAGGCTGGGGAGTTCTAATTTCGCGTTCCATTCATGAATGATTGGCCGATTAAATGCAGCGCCCGCGAGAAGACGCACAGCGACAGTGATCTCAAAACCCCTAGTGCTCGACTTCTGTAAAACAATTTTCAAACAATCGTCCTTCGTCGGCGTTACCCCCAACCTGTTGAGGGTCGCACCGTGAGCCAACGCAAACTGAAAATGGTGTAGGAAGGGTATACCAGTTCTTGCCAGACTGAAAGGACTCGTAAACATAACCAACGAGCTCGCTTCCGACTTTTTGATTAACTTGGATGCATCGAATAGACCTAAGGTTGGCCAGTCAGTGCACGGAAAACGTGGATGCGATGACCAGAGAACCGCACCCAACGCCTGAGGGGGCAGCACTCCTCCCTTCGAAACACCATTTCTGTGAGTATAGGCAAGGAAACGCAAATATCGACCTGCCTCGAACCCGAGAAGGCATGTCGCGTTGTGCTAGGATCGTAGAACGTAACCGTTTGGGAGGAAGTGGTGGTAACCCTTGTGCCATACGTGCAGCATTGGTGCGTGGTACCTCCATGCCGATAGCGAGAGTCGTTGAAACTATTGTTAGAAGAGAAACGGAGAAAACTTTAACCCAACCCATGGAGATCTCGACGACGGCGAGCTGCTGCTGTTAGGTACTTTCCCCCAGCCTCAACAAGGCCTTTTAAGTGGTTAGCACTAAGCAGGAGTTCTCTCACTCAGTTGCAGGGTGATGTTAGGACGCGACAGCCTCAACGTTCGCCTCAAATGGACGTCCGCCTCTGGCATCCCGATGTGCCAAAAATTGAGAGTGTCGAAGCCCTCTGCTTGGCGCCGATAAGTCATTGATAAACCGACCGGGATTCTTGGATTCTCTCAGCCACCCGAAGGTAAGGCATGAGGAGTGTCTTTCAATTGAAGGCTTTCAGGCCGAGGGGAACGCGGTCGGGAAGGGTAGTAGCTGAATGGAACCTAATCTCCGATCGGAGACGGGACTTGAACAATGAAGATCAAACAAGGATAGGTTGCTCACTGACAGCTTGTTTAATTTGCTGGGCATGCTCGGATGTCCTTCTTGTTGATCAATCTGCTTTATGATTAAGAATTAACTTGGCAATTTGAAGTTTTTTGTACACCCCCTTTTGCATGGCCTTCCAGTTGGTCGGGAATCGATGGTATTGCCTGTATCGCCGGCATTCAAGGCGCCGCGACCGCGAATGTCAACTGGTGGAAATTTTCAAAAGAGCGGGTCAACGAGCTCGCTATTGTGGTTGGTAAACACCCATGCACGCGATCCCAGCATCAGCCAGGGGAGATTCAGGTCGCTTGATCAAGTTACCAGCCAACAATCCTGAGCCTGAGGATGTCGCATCCAACTCGCTTGTTTCCGCCCAGCTGGCAGGGCCAATGATTTTTCACAAAGCTCACACGGATAGGGGCAGAGATGAAAACACTAATGTATATGATGATTGTTCCACATTTATATATATATGCAAACTCTTATGTGCAATATGATGGAAGCCGTCCGGAAAATATCTACTCGGACTTGGTGGATTTCACAACTCGGTATTGGTCAGCGGGCCTCTTAAGAGCGCGTCCCTGTTTGTCGCGGTAGAACAAGACTTCACCTGTGAGAGCCATATTTTATCAGCAAACGAAGAAGCCTAATACTGAGAAATTGTAACGCACCCTCATTTTCAACAAACTGGCACTTGTTGTAGCTGTCCCACAAGGATTTGAAGACGGGCGCGTCGGAGTAAGCGTAGTGTTCACCGATGAAGGCCTTGAGGTGCTGGGTGGCTTCAGGTCCGTGGTCTAAATAAACGCATCAGCATGTGCGATCGCTGATATTATCGAAAGGAACGCACAGAAAGGCATCTTGGGGAAGAAGTGGTGGATGACGTGGAAGTGAGCGACATCGTGGAGGAAGAAACGTCCCTGCCATCCCAAGAAGTTCCTGTCGACGGTGGCAGCAGCTCCGCGTTGGAAGTTCCACTCTTTGCCGCGGTAGTGGGGGAGTTCAGGGTCGGTGTGGTGGAGGTAGGTGATCATGATGACTGTAAAGAAAGTGTGAGCGTGTTTAGCGGCGAACGTACACTGCTACTTACACCAGTGAGAGACCAAGAGCCAGGGGATGAAGTAGTACTTGAGGACCTCAGAAGTTCCCCAAACAGCGCTGGAGTAGGTGACACCCCAAACCATGGCGGCAATACCAATGTTAGACATGATGACAGCGTTGCGTTGAGCCTTGGTGAACAGGATGGAGTTGGCTGTCGGAACGGGGTGAGTAGTGCGCAACACGGAAAGTCAGTGTCACTCACGATCGAAGTGGTTGGTCCATTTKGGGTAGGTCTTTTGGCCGGAAACGTTGAAGACTGTATGCGAATTAGAGACCAAAAGATGCCTGACAGCGGCTGGTGTTACGTACGGAGGTAAGCGGGGAAAGCCAGGACTTGTTGACGAATAAGCATGTAAAGGGTGTAAAGGGGGGTGTCGCCAAATAATTCTTCGTAGTTGATTGCGTGAGCGCCCTCGTCTGGGATGCCGAGGTCCTCTCGAGTCTTGGGAACGTAGACCTCATCGCGCTCCATGGAGGCATGGTTGGAGTGGTGGCGATGGTGAGAGATCTTCCAGCTGAAGTAAGGGGTCCACAAGAAGGTGTGGGTCACCTACGCTGGAGTTGAGCGCCAGCGCAAGTATCGACAAGAATGTTAGGACTTACGAAGCCAAGGATGTCGTTGACAATCTTGTGATCGGAGAAAGCACCATGGCCGCACTGTCCGGAGGTTGAGAAAAGAAGCGCAAAGGACCTGAGTAAAATATTTTACCTCGTGACCGATAACCCAGATACCAGTGAAGATGAGACCTTGGAACCACCAGCTAAGGACAGCCAGTTTAGCCGAAGAGCAGGAAATCGCGGCAGACGGTGACTTACTAGACACCCCATCCACCCCAACGGGCGAGTTCGGCGCCGACCGGGGTCAACAACTCTCTAGTGGCGGCTTGTTTGAAGAAAGGGTCGATGGTGGTAGCAAGCGACCAAGCGACTGCAGCCAACAGGACATCGCGGGCAAAGTACAGAAGACCTCTAGGGGTATCCCGGACAAAGAACTCGGCTGGGATTGCAGCGCGAATTTCCTTCAATGACCTAAGAAGAAAGAATGAGAATGAGCGAAAACGAAGTGAGAACAGATGTGAAATGGAATGAATACTGACCATGGCATCGGAGTGTATGCGGGAAGTGCATCTTCGGAGTACTTTTCAGTTGTAACAGCGCCCATGGTGAAGAAGAAATCAACAACAGGGAAGAAGGTAGTGAGATGCAAAACCAGAGCAGAGACCAGGCCGTATATATATGTTCCAGAACCGACAAACGATGGTGCGATCGGAAATACAACACTCGGTTCTGCCCATCATCCAGGGAATCCTGTCTGTTTGTGCGCGAGACCGCAGTGTGCGAAAGGCGGTTATTCACCCCAGGCTCCAACAGCGTGGAGTTTGCCGACGCCAACAGGTTTCCAGATCAGGGTAGGGGATCCGGTTTACGCTGTGCTCTGAGTAACTCGTTCACCTCTTGTTGGATTGCGGAGTGTATCAAATTAGCTCGATCTTGACAGAACGACGCCTCGTGGTCTCACGAATCAGCAGTACACGTCCCTTGGTCGGATTTGCGTCAAAACAGGTCGCTACCATCTCCATCACTAGGAAGATGACCAATGGACAGAACACCTGGGGCCAGCATCTGAGTACATAATGAAGGTGACTGACCTCGGAGAAGCTTTACGCCGGTTAGCGTTTTACCTCGCGGGTACTTGCACAGAAAATATGGACAAGTTTTCGCATGAGTTTATAGTGAAGTGACTGAGTACACTTGTAGAAAGCTCCTTAGCTTGCCACCGTTCGCCAGGAATATTCACTCAGAATTTCTTTGCCAGGCAGTTAAGATCGTAATGCCTTGCCTTGCCTACCTGACCCTGTTGAGTACATCGTAATACCTGGAGTATTTTTCACTAGGCGGAGGCGCTCAAGTGATGATAAGTTCAATTGGTGGCTGAAAGTCATCAGGAGAGGTGGAAGTTGAACGGAACTAGTACTCATATCACGTAATCCTTTGCCACTTACCGCCATCCGCGCGTCCGCTGCGAGAGTTCCCGACGACGGCGATGATATATACCTCAATAAATCTATGAACCTCAACATCCTCGCGTCGATTTCACGCACTAGAACAAGGCCTTTGCGTCTTAATCACACCCGACTCCAATCCACGAAACGAACACAGCCCTCGACGCAGCCCACAACAACCGCCACCACCTCGCCCCACCTACTCGGCAAACCAACGCTTCAGAGAGGGGGCCAAAACTTGTCTACCCGGTACTCCCGCTTAGAAAAATCTATACGGTCACGTACCAACCTGACCAACTCTCTCATCTCGTCGGCGTCATCACAGTCCTCTGAGCCCTTTGGTCTACAAAACGCCGATGCAGTGGGTAGCGAGCCATTAAAGATCAATGTACCACACCTCCAAACCTTCCATGGTTTCGTTATTCCCCATCCGCCACAACCGCCAGGACCAGATGGTGCGCTTCCTCTTTTGAATCGAGGCCCCGTTGTGACTGACAAATTGCTCAGAATGTTGCATGTCAGGTTGCGCAATTTGCGTTTATGACCTCTATGAAGAGTCGAGGTCATCATATCTTGACTCGCTTTCACAACTTCAGACAAACTTGAGAGCTGAGAACATTCCCCAAGAAGACTGGCCAGAGCATGTTCGGGGATCAACAACTGCGCTCTCATCGGACAAAAAGCCTGTCACTTTGAGTGTCTTCGAGGAATTGGAAGCAAAGTTAAACGCGGGGAAGAATGGAGTCTCGGGTGGGTAGCGTCTGGGAGAGGTACTACCACCTGGGTCTCAAGTCTTGAACAGGAATGGCCCATACCCCAAACGAGATAATTGCGCCACGAATGGGGGTAGCCAGTGGTTCCTCAACCCTCAAGATGAACGTGGAAGAAATATATCATGGCGTTAGATGGATCTTGTTCAGCAATCGTTGACGGAGGAATGATCATATGCATATGCACAGCAACATAGTTACATATTTCAAGTGTCAAAACTACCCACAATTCCTCCAACATCAATGCCGCTCAGAAAGTGTGTGGTCGGTTCGCAACGAAGGTTGACCGGCTCTTCACCACACGATGGGGGAGGGGGAACCTGAGTTTGGGCGTCATCAACTGTTTGATGTAAGGGCGGCGGACATCTTCGGTTTTTTCAATCTCAACAACACGGAGAATCTGAGCGGAAGGGGTGTTAAGATGTAGCCAGTATGAAGAGAACAATTGACATACGTGGATAGACCTGAAACGGGCACGATGCCTTGACGCCATATCCTGGTACAGGCTCTTGACTGCGTCAGCTCGGGAAAGGTCGCGATACTCTTTGTACATGTTGTGTGTTCCCGAGCGGGAGTCGTAGCGAATCCAGATTCCAAAGTTCTTGACTTTGAGTGGTTTCTTTTCGTGAATCTGACATGAGTGGCGATCCTATGTCAGCAAACATTCCCATTCCGCCTGCCTCTTGAGGGCTGCAAGGGCCAACGGTAGAAAACAGAGGAAATCGCCGACGCGATACGTACGACATTGACTCCAATGATTTCACCATTGGCTTTCTTGACCTTCTTCAATTGCCTACAAACCAACAATTTTAAATCAGAAGGGCGGAGACGGGAGAAAATGTCACGAACCTGAGGAAGTACCAGAAACGCGACTTCGCAACCACCTCATTGGGTGCAAAGATGCGCATGCGGTAGATTTTGGGGGTGGGCTCCGACTCGGTGGGGAGATGACGACCGACAACCTGAAATTCTTGGAGACCCATTCTGTTGAAAAACGCACGACATATAACGTCAGTAATTTGTCCATCCAAAACGCAAGCCTGCCATCCAGCCTCCATCACGCGATTGATGAACAAAGATCCATGTCAAACGCGGTAGGATGTTGTCGGCTCGGCATAAAAGGGTGAATAATAGCGAAGGGGACTAACCTTGAGGATGTCTTGACAATGTTGAGGACGATGAGGACAGTTTGTGCGGCGTTTCTGTGTATTGCTTGTGGTTGCTTGGCTAGAGCCTGAGGATTAAAGTTGCCCTGATGGCCAAACATTGAAACAACGTTCAATTACTCCGTTTGGCATTCAATTCAATGTCGAACATTCCAGCTGCTGAATCGGACAATCAACTCCAGCTGGATGAAACGTGGCTCACAAATAATATTGCGTCTTTTATCTGCTCTTCGCGCGCTCTTGGAGAGTGCTTGCAGGTTATCCGCTTCCTGACGAACGACTCAGTTGTTTGAACAATTCAATTCCGGTTTCACGCTTGCTGTTTGACGACATTCGACTACGTTCAACCAGAGGCTTGCATGCCAAGTGAGGGCCATTGTTATCATCCCATTGCGATTTTCTTGGACTCTATTGTGCAACTCTCGGGGACTCGCCCCTCCGATGGCTGCTCCGAATGACCCCTTCAGGGTGGAGCCAAGTCGCGCCCAATGCCGCAACCCACCAAAAAAAACGTTGTTTATTAAAACTCCTCCGTCTTTGAAACGTCTCGCCAAGCTCACTTGTCTCTCTCCCTTTTCCCGTCGCGAAGCACTCGATGAGCTGGATCAAATTCATCACCGTTGCCCTTCTGGCTTTCTCGCCTTCAGTCCTTTCGACAGGCCCGCAAGTACCGACCACCAATGCTGCTCGCATGGCTCAAGGACTCCCTCCCTTAGCCCCGAGATTTAGGTCGACTTTTCCAGGCCGCAACGTGCCTTCCCGTGTTCAAGGTGAGGAAGAGTTGGTAGCTTTGCGTGCTCACATGTTCATTCTACACCACCATCAGCTAGAGACGCTACGACTTCAGGTGTTCCGTGAACTATTTTGTATTTTCACCCGTTATTCGCGGCCTGCTGACTTTGCTGTCCCAGATATACCGGATGTATACAAGTCACAAAGAAAGAAGGGGGTGCTTTGGTTGGTTACGTCAACAAGAACTTCGTCCATCCCCTGAACAGACGGTCGGTCGTTTTGCCTCCCTGTACTCGATTTGATCTGACTTTCATGTCGGTGACGCAGAATTGGAATCACAACAGTGATAGCCAATTGTCTCAAAGTCGACCTTAACACTCCGAGGACTGGTGTTTTTGAATTGACCGACGTGGTGCGCTAAATTATCGTTGCAGCCTGATTCGCATTTCCTCTTATCAAGCACAATGTACTCCAAGAACCCTCCCAGTGGTGTCGCTGCATACCCGTTCCTTGGGTGGATCGCCAGCTCAACTTTGGTAACCCCAACTTTGAGTATCAACCCGTCGTGAGTGTTCCGCTTCAAACCAAGAGACCCTCCCCTCACATCGCGTGTCCAGGGAGATTGTAGTGCTGAGCCTGACTGCACATTGTAAGTGTGCACGCATCATGGTGGCAGACGTCTTGATTGGTTTATTTGGAAATTCGTAGTGGACGCTGGATCCGTACCCACGAAGGTCGGCAACGCTTACAACAACGCAGCTGTACGTCAGTTTACAACTCTCTGATCTACGTATTCTAATCATCCCCATTTCCGATCAGTCCGAATCAACGGTTTGGACGTTCTCCGACGTCACCTCCCAATTTTCGAGTAACTTTCTCAAATATGAGAAACTTGGCGAATGACTGACCTCCTCCACTAGCTCGCTGGGTAAACCCTGATGGAGGTGGGTTGAGTTTACATGTTGTTACGCACTGATGCTAGCTCCACAATCAGGTATTCCAGCTACACGCATCGGGTATTGGCCTGGCTCCGATGCTCTCATTCAGTTTGGCGCCAGTCCCGAGAGCATTGCTCAAGTGTACACTGATACCTATGAAGTCGTATGTACCAGGTTCATTGAGGCAACCATTCCAGGCTTTTGACGACTTGTTTCCAGGTGTTCACGCTCATATAAAGCTCAAATATTTCGGCTCATACTCTGCTTTCGTGCATGGACAATACTGACTCATGCCCACACCTTGCCAGTCTTTACACGTTATATGAATACCCTTCAGCTAGTATTTGTGCCCTGTTGCCTCCACCATCGCTACGAACCCCAATCAGATCCCACTGCCCCCGAACCAATTTTGAAAGAACAACCACTTCATGTCCCAGCCAACGGCAAGGTTAAATGTTGTGTTGTTCGAACGTCTCGTAGTGGTATCAATGGAATGGTCTGGGGCACACAGCGGCGTGTGCCTGCCTCATCAGTATTCCAAATCTCGTACCTACCGATTTGACCCATTTCAATGTTCAATGGGTAAGTGGCTATGGATGATGATCGATGAAGTCGCAATCAGCGGCAACCAAGCTGGGAATTAAGTAAGCCACCATGTTGCTGGAGTCTCCGGGCCGTGACTTCCCTCCTCCCTCAAACCAAGCGGTGACTCCCTGGAGCTCGCATTTGCAAAACCTCATGAGAAATATAGACTTACGCTCTCAAAACGCAATGGATTTTGGACCGTAAAAAAGTTTTCACCAGATGGTGACTTTGGGTCCGTTCACACGGAACTACTTTTGTGGGCAATTTTTTGCCAAGCCAAAGCTTGGGTGACCAGTGCGATTCACGGTGTGTAGCCACAAGGCTGATAGAAAAAGTACTTGGACGGCCATCTTATCCCATCGCCCCGTGTAAGAAGCGATTCATTTTGCGCGAGGTGCGTGTTCCGTCGGCATTCCGAAAAAATGCGTGTGACGAAACTTCCTTCATTGATCATTGTCGCCCCACTCATTTCCCTCCCGCTCGTTATGTCATCTATGTGGCAATTCGGTTTATCCAGGCGTTATCGTAGTCCTCATCCCCATCTTCTACCCGACGTGAGCTCGTGAGGTTCAGCAACCCGGCATGGGTGCAGAAACCATACCAACTTCACGAGATGTCGAAAAGTCGTCGCCAGTGGGGCCTGCCCAAGGCTCCGACATGCCGCAAAGAGGAAGATCATGGAAGCAAAGATTGATGACTATGGGGGTGGAGTCGCGAGGTAGTTATCATACCTTCCTCGCCTGCAGCGCATCTCTAACTTGCCCTTCTTCGATGCAGGCATCTTGCCAGTACCTGTTGAGGAACGCACAGACACTCAATATAGCAAGATCTTTTTCATCTGGTTCACGATGAACGTCAACATCCTCTCGTCAGTTCTGCATCCATGTATATACTCTTCTAGGACTCACGGTTTCCGAACTCGTTCGTAAAGTTTCTCCGCAGGGACCATTGGACCAGTCGTATTTGGACTTGGGCTACGCGACTCTTGTCTGACAATCCTGTTCTTCAACGTTCTATGCTGTATTCCTCCCTCATACTTGTATGT
>CEMH01202345.1:111487-135882 GCA_001179725.1 Macrocystidia cucumis | reverse complement strand
CATTTCAATTATAATCCCATTAACTTCAATAAGCCCCTTTAATTACTCAAACATGTATTATAACTCTGTCTCCATTGGTATAAGGGTTGTGTTAATGGGTAGCTGTGTGGACACAGTTAAGTTGTCCTCCATTGCCTCTAACAATGAATCCACATCAGGAGATACTACAAGCTGCTTGCTAACCCCCCCTAGGATCATCATTTTGTGGGCATTTTTGTCAACACAAACAGCTTGTTGAAGAAATAATGTTTTTGAAGCTCGTCGCACCTAACATGACATATCATGGTCAATAGTCACCCAAATCAAGAATTGTCCAAAACCGCATACATCGAGCACAATGCCATTGTTCAAGTGCATCTTCACAGCACCACTTTTATACATGGATAAATGTCCAATAACCCCGTTCACGCTTGAATGCGAAGCTGTCTTTTCTCCCTCAGGTTCTGAGAGCAGTTCGGGGTTGATGGGGGTCTGATGGGACAAAAGCGGGCTGGAACCAGTGGCAAATATTGGAAACCTGCCTGGAAGCTGGAACGTGTGGAGCCCATCGTCAAAAGAAGATTCCTGTCGACAATGTAAGTAGGAAAATGCTTTGGCAGCAATACGTCATACCTCATGGTCAAGCGGATGCAAGGTAAAATCGTGATCCAAATCCTCAATGCCGTTCTCTCGGCCTTCGCCCTCGCCTTCTATAAAATGTGGTTCATCCATCAGTTGTGTACATATAACGTAACAGACTGGGAACAAGTTACCAATCTGAAGTGAAGCGGACGTCTTTCGGATGCTATCAGGAGCCATGTAGTCCAATCTTCCAACGTCGTTGATGTCGATGAGCTCAACCCCTTCATCAGGGTCAGAATACTCCTCAACATCATCAATAACGTCGTTTCCGGTGGCTTCAGCTTTGACCCTCGAAGGCCCCGACACAACAGCAGAAGAGAAGTTAGTTTTCCGGTCCAGTGAGGTCGGTTGCCCGGGGGTGGGTATTGAGATCGTCGCCTTCGCCCTCGAGGTTCCTTTCCCCCCCAAAGCAGGCCCCATGGCAAATGGACCGCTTGCGGTCATCTCGACTGGAGGGGGGCGAGAGTCTGCGCCGCGGCCCCTGCCTCTACCCCTGGCATCCCCGCGTCGCCTTGGGCTACCACGTTCCGCGGAACCAGAGGCAGGCATTGAAGCCAGATTGGGTTCCTAACGATCCTCCATAAACAAGGATACAAGGATGGTCGAGGGGCAAACGGACGACTTTAACTTCCCTTGAAGAGTTTTGTGAGAGGCAAGAATGGATCAATGGAATCTAGAACGCACTCATCTCTCTTCCGCCTTGCAGGCAGAGTAGGTACGAATTTTAATTTTTGTGTGCCTTGACGTGTAGTATCCTGCTTTTTCGCGAGACTCCCTATCGCTTTGGGAGCTATACGGGGTGGATATAAGAATGTGGGTAGGACGACAGATGATTGCTTACTAGGAGTTGAGTCGGACATGATCACGGTGGCTGAAAGAACAGTGTTCGAGCTAATTACCTAATAAATTTGACCCAATCGACAACTACTTTCCCACGACCTGCTCCAACTGGCCGATCGCTTTTCTCGGAAAGAAAAAGAAAAAGAAAACATAAAATTGCTGCAATCTCAATCAACCACAATCGAGATGTCAGATCAAGTCAAACACTTGCGCGTTACTTACAACGACATCCACAATTTAATCAGAAAAGCAACACCAAGGATCGCAAAGGAATTCAATCCTGATTTGCTGGTCGCGATCGGTTTGTGCTGTCAAGTCTCAGGAATTCACCTCACAAACTCATCTCCATGCTCTCCCTCTCTCTCTTCAAGGTGGAGGGTATGTGCCTACCTATCGAAACATCCGGAACAACACTTTATATGATTATTTTACAGTGGATTTTTTCCTGCGCGGGTCATGGTAAAGGGCAATTCATATCAAATCGCATTTCACCAACCCACACCACGCAGCGCACGTTCCTTCGAGAAGAGACTCAAAACAAGACACTGCAAATCCAGGCAATCGGGTTGTCGCTTTACGAGCCACTTCCAGGCACGACGGAGGAGCAGATTGGGAATGAAGTTATTAGAACCCAGTGGCTGTGAGTCTCCAACGTTCAAGGTCATATCGAGATGTCAAAGAAGGGTTCATCCACGTAGAGGTCCCGATTCCGGAAAATTACTGCTCGGCAACAAAACTCTAATTGTGGTATGCTCGAATTTTTTCATTCTGTCGAGTACGCTTCCTTACCATCGCAGGACGAAGTTGACGACACGCGCAAAACATTAAGGTTCGTCGTCTCCGAGATGATCGAAGAGGGAGGTGCTGAAGGATCCTCACAGTTACGCCTTGTCGGAGCTCATTAAAGATGTCGAGCGAGAACTCCTATCACATCCAGCGACTGAACGCAATGGCCTTCGAACTGCGACCAAGTTTGGTATCTTTGTCGTGCACAACAAAAATAAAGGGAAACTCGCCGATTTACCCGGAGGAACCCCGTAAGCCTGTCAGCAGCCTCTTCCATGATATGCCTAAAAAGTGAGCGTCCAAGTTACTATGCAGGAGCAGAAGTTGAGGACGTTTGGTCTGTGTTTCCCTCCTTTGCTCCCAATTTTCCCATGTCCTAACGATCGGAAAGGTTGGATTATCCTTGGGAAGCAACGTAAGTATGGTGTCCCGAACAGTTCTCTAGAGCGTCGTCAGTGACACACTTCGCAACAGAAACATAGAGGAACACGACCGACTGGCTGCTGCAGACCTCACTGGGAGCGGAGAAGACTGAGAGCGAAATGTAAAGTATGATCTGTATGTAACAAGGATTTGAGTTGTAAAGATTCCCATGAGAGTTCGGGTATGATAAATGATGTGAACGATCCGTCGGCTGCACGCAATTAGCGTCGCGCTGTGTGTGACTTGAGGTTGCTTACGGCATGTGCCATTCCCAGCAATATTTTCCGTTCCATCGTCCACCATCGCTTCCCGACACTTCTCTTAATTCCTTATCATCTCCCACTACCTCCCACCACAACAATATGGGTGAAGAAATTGACTATGAAGCTCTACCACCCAACGCTGGTCTGGCAGTACGTGGACTACCCTTCTTTGAACAGAAGTTCCTTGCTCTAAGCCTCCCTATCTTATTTGGGATATTATAGGTCAACATGTTGGCAGGAGCTCTCGTCAGTATCCTTTGTAACAAAACAACTAAAGCGAACGCGTTATCTCAACAGCCATCGTTGTATAGGCAGGAATTTCTGAACACGCAGTGATGTTTCCAATCGACAGCATAAAAGCAAGCAGCGTTCGAGTTCATCGGGTTGCCTTTTCCTGACCACTTTCACAGACTCGCATGCAGGTATTCGCAACATCACCGGTTGCTGTCTACAGTGGGGTTGGGAATGCTTTCACCAGGATATCCGCGACAGAAGGGATGAGAGCCCTATGGAGAGGTGTCTCCTCTGTGGTTCTTGGGGCAGGTCCGGCTCACGCTGTGCACTTCGGAACTCTTGAAGCTGTGAAAGAGCTTGCAGGTGGAAACGAACGGGGAAACCAGTGGGTGGCAACATGTGAGCTTTCTCATGTCCCAACTTCCAATGATGCGGCGACTCACTTCCTGTGCGAAAAATCAGCACTCGCAGGAGCTTCCGCGACTATTGCAAGCGATGCACTCATGAATCCCTTTGATGGTAAGTCTTCACGCAGCGCCACCTTGCGGGATCGGGATCCAAAATTGACAATCGATATGACAGTGATAAAACAGCGGATGCAAGTACACCAGTCCCAATTCCGGTCTGTCCTTACCTGCGCCAAAGTGGTTTATCGAAACGAAGGGCTTGCAGCCTTTTACGTCTCATATCCCACCACTCTTGCTATATCCATTCCTTTCAACGCCATACAATTCACGGTCTACGAACACGTCAAACGATTCATGAACCCAAGGGAAGAATACTCCCCCACCAGTCACATCACTGCTGGGGCTATTGCAGGCGCAGTCGCAGCAGCAGTAACAACGCCTCTTGACGTAGCCAAAACAATTCTACAAACGCGAGGCACTTCAGTGGACGCGGATATACGGAATACAAACGGCATGATGGACGCCTTCCGGGTGATATGGAAACGAGACGGATTGCGCGGATTTGGTCGCGGCCTTACCCCCCGAGTAATGACCATCATGCCCAGCACTGCCCTGTGTTGGCTGTCTTACGAATTCTTCAGTGCGCTCTTGCCGTTATCATTCCATTTTTCCATTCGAACTGATTTCTCGTTGCAGAGGCGGCTATTCGAACTGACTAAAGAAGACTGGTCTGTGTGGGCAACCTAACGTATCCTCCTCTTCCCAAGTCACCACGAAATGAACCTGGCACACCGCCGGCTTTAAAGATATATAGTTGAGAATAGACTGATGGGAGCTTATTACCGACCTATAATACAGGATTATAATTGTTCTGCCCAATGGCAACTCGCAAACCTGTGACTTTGTGTGACCACTATGTTCACCCTCTCACCCACCCATCTCTTGCCCTTACTCTGCGTTTTCCTTGTTGTTCGTCCAACGCGAGGTCATTTCAACGTAGAACCTCGCTCCCCTTCGCCAATTTGTCCCATATCAAACGACTTCACAGCATTCATCACACTCACTGCGGATCCAGCTGCGTTGCCGAGCGCCGGGCAGCTTTCTTTGTTGACCCAGTCTATAAATCTCTTCGAGATCATCTTTGTGGCTCCTATCACAATGCTTTCAATATACGAAAATGCTTGGTCAGCCCTGGTTCCCCCCGAAGACTTTGACTTTGACGTATCTTTCCGCCCGTCCAACCATGAAGGCAACCATTATCCCTCCAAATTGCACGGTATCGTAGCAGAAGTTTCAACCCCCTGGGTTGTTCTTCTTAACGATCTGTCCTTGGGTCTCGAATACGCATGGACCTATCTATCCATCACTTCCAGAAACAACTTTTCACTTGTTGACTCTGGCTATGCCTTCGCCGCCAGGAGTTGCTCCACTCCCTCGATTCGAGGACTTGTGCACAACACTTCACAATCTTCTGAACAATTGCACAGCACAGATACAGAGGACCACACGTTAGACTTGACTCCACCTACGAAAAAGGACTCCGCGTCGGACACGAGATCTACTGTATCCCTCTTACCAACTCGCGATTTGCTAGGGTCCATCGCTCCCCTGCTTTGCACGTTACAGAGACAAGATGCTCAGCTGTACACCTTGGTGTACGATACATCAGATGTCGTTCAACCGTCGCTTCGTTTGTCCCAACACGTCTTTCACTTCAACAAGAACTGCTCCATAGTATACCATATGTACAGTCATTCGGACGTGGATATTGTCATTGGACTCGTCTATCACTGGATCGAACAGCTCCTTTTCCCCCCCGAGATCATACTCTCACTAGCCGATGACGAGCTTGCAACGCAGGTCCTTTCTGGTTCGAAAAAGTCCCTTCATATACAAGCCGCGATCCATGTGCGTATTCCTGCCACAGACCTGGCCTTTGGTCAGTGGATGACCGCTTTGTCCTCGGCTGAGTGGAAAAGTCAGTCTGCTAGAGATTGCAGACATGAGCTCTTCTGACAGACCTCGCAGATTGGCATGTCCCTAAGCTCGACATAACCATCATCACGAACGATCGACCGGCCTCATTCGCTCGTCTCCTTACGTCTTTGAAGAACGCAAGATATTTCGGAGACACCGTCAACTTACAAATCCACATGGAACAAACCGCTGACTCGGCCACGATGCAAAAAGCCGACAGTTTCCAGTGGCCCCATGGCTCGGTATCCATCCGCAGACGCGTGGTACATGCTGGTCTCCTTCCGGCCGTCGTCGAATCGTGGTATCCCCACGGAAATCATTCCTATGGCCTCATACTTGAAGACGACATTGAACTTTCCCCGTTATTCTACGCTTGGTTGAAAATGTGTCTCCTCCGCTACAGGTGCGGTCGCTTTCATCGAGTCACGTCTTGTCTAATCCGAACATTTCAGACACGGTGAGCTTAAAAACCGTTCGTCGAAATTGTTTGGGGTTAGCCTCTATCAACAACGCCACAATGAGCTTCCTCCTGATGGCCGGAAGCCGTTCAATGCTACAGCAATATTTGAGACGCGGGGCGTGGCGGACCCATCATCACCCTACTTGTCTCAAGTACCTTGCAGCTGGGGTGGAGTTTACTTCCCAGAGCATTGGCGGCAATTCCACGACTATCTCGCATTCCGCCTCTCGGAATCTTCGATCAAGCTTACGACGAACGTGGTTTCGAACGTCCGCTCTAATAAATGGACGAGATCATGGAAGAGGTTTTTCATCGAGTTCGCTTACCTGCATGGCCTCGTTATGCTCTACCCTAACTACAAGGATTTTGTCTCCTTCTCAACAAATCACCTAGAGGTTGGGTCCCATGTTAAAGTCAGGACGAAGGAAAAACAAGATTTATTCAGTGTCCCGCTCATGAAAGCGTCGGAGGTGGAGCGAATGTTGGACTTCGACAATAACACGTTACCTAGTTGGCCACTGCTCCCCGTTATGAATCTCACAGGCGACCTGACAACGCTGAAGGAGGTAGAAATACAGGGAGCTCGTAAAGGAAGGGAGTTGTGCTCCACCGCGAATGCTGGTATATGTCTGTAATATCTCGCGTACAAAATGGCTGTATGGTCGTTAAATCATAAATTAATCTGGGAAATCGTCGAGATTGTGATTACATCGAGATTTGTGAACTATCTAATCCAAGTGCATGCAGGAACAGGTTAACGTTAGAAAGTTTGGTCTGCCACTCCGGGTCTCCAGCAGCCCAGCCTTTGTTCGCGTTAACCACATCCTCCAATACTTTTTCGCGAAGAGCCGTGACAAGAACGTGGTGCTGGTCTGTGATAGCATGCAAAGCCATCGCAGCCAAGAACTGCCACACTGGTTGATCGATGGTATCAATCCGGTCTGTCAATCCAGAATTCTGAGTGTGTACGATACGAGTTGAAGGGAAAAGGGAAAGAAGGTGTGGCGTCAACAGATGGAACAAATGGTCAAACATTGTTTGCCTGGAAAAGTGTTCAGCACTGAAATCATCACCCGTTGGGGCGGGATGCACCACAGGAAGACGCACCATTGCTGCAGCTCCTCGATGGACGGAATGTCGGTAACTTCGCCACTGCTCACACTCTGTTTGATGACTTCGACGCGGCTCAAGAACAGTGTAAGAAGGGCCAATCCAGGCTACATGGCCATCAGCACCGTCACATGAGAATTGGTGGGGGTGCTCACCCGCGACTGTGCGACAAGCACAATGTCCGTTCGGTGTAACAGAAGGCTAAGGAGGCCTGTGACGAGGCGCAGGTTTGCCTTAGCAACAACGGGAAGAATGCTCTGAAGAACGCTCCCGAGGAAAGCCTGAGTTTGGCGTTCAACGTCTGATCGTTTTTGAGACTCTTCGAAGGTATCGAGAAAGGGTGCATCGATAACGACATCCAATTGAGAGAAACAAGCAACGAGGAGGGTGAGTAATGTCAACATCCTTTCATGACTCAGATGTCGGGTCAACCTCGGTAACAGTTTTTTGCCCTTGGTGGGTGTGACGAGCGAAATGAAAGGGTGAGGATTACTGGAGAATTAGATCAGAATGGAAGGAGCTTCACCCAAAGCAGGTCTCACCTCGTTTCCAACGGAACCATGACCTTCAAATCATCCCAGAGCGACGTTACGGAGTTATCATATTCCTCTTGCCTGGAGATGACATTAGCCCCAAGGATAGCTTGCACTGAAAGTCATGACTGACCACTGAGCGAAAAGTTCCTCATCCTCAGGTAAAGGCTGGTCACGTCTCAGCTGTTCCACTCTGAGCACAACGTCGTAAAGGTGCTCCAGCGTGGAAAGCACTTGTCGCTGTGTGAGTGGGTCTTGCCGCACGAGATTCTCCGTCTAAAATCCAACATTTGAATGAAACCGAGTCGGGGACTGAGCAAATACTGACGTTAGCAGCAACACCAAGTGTTTCCCGGCCAAGTTTTGCCGCCTCTCTGGCGGCACCTTCATTTTTTATGTGCATTTGCAAATGTGGGTGTGTTTGTGCTTGTGCTGGAGATAAGGTTGGGGATGCAGAGCTCGATGCGTCAACGTGCAGCAGTTGACGGGGAGCAGCCTTGTAACTTCGGCCAGAGGTCTTGCCGAGAGCACCTTGGAGACTGTGTAAAGCTGGGGGTGGTGAGGACTTAGCCGTCAAACGAAAGTGAGGGTAATCATACAGTGAAGACCCTTCTCCTCCTCCCTTTTTCGGGCATTACTAACAATCCTCTCAACTTGTTGTTCCATCCGATGTAGCGCGCTTTGCCGGCGACTCCCGCCCTTCTGTGGAACACCGAGCCCAACGCCGAGGCCAGAACCAAACTTGAGAACCCTTTCTTCTTGAGATTGCAACCCTAGTCTTGATCGAAGTATCGCGCTATAAACCTGAGCATAAAAGTCGTCGGCGTAGGGATCTTGGGTGACCAACTGCGATACTTGGATCCGTGTGATGAAGTCCTTGTCAGACTGGGTCATAAGATCATTATAGCGAGCCTAGAGATGACACGAAAGTGAGACCAATGGCCGTGGTTGTCAAGGTACTTGAGAGATCAGGCTGACCATGTGAGCAATTTTGGCCGCTTTCCGTCGACGCTTTTCTTCCATCTTCTCAGCTTCCAATATTTTCCGCATAGCTTCCATCCGGAGAGCCTCCTGCTCTACCTGGGAGGAGCCTTGCATCTCCCGTATGATATCGGCTGGGGAAACATCCGCGACCATTCGGTGAGGAATTTGCTGGTTATGGAACTGTCCTTCTGAGATCGAACTGGTATAAGCTTGACCTCTCATAGCGGGGGATTGAGACTGTTGCCGACGTTGCATCTGAAGTTGCGCCATCTGAGCCATCTGCAAATCGAAAGCTGTTGGACCTGAGGGCTGCCGACGGTGAGTAGGTGGCTCGACCGTTTGAATGTGCATCCTATTCAATCCGGCCATCATTTGACGTTCAATTTCTTCCACTCGAAGCTGCTCTTGCAATTCCTGCAAATGAAGCAATTGTTGTTGTTCCTGTTGACGCTGCAGAAGAAGGATCTGTCGTTGTTGGTGTTCATGTAATCGAGGTGACTGCGAGACAGGAAGCAATCGAGGGGGCGGGGTTCGCATTTGCTGCTGCGCTGTTTGCTCTCGTTGTTGTTGCAGTAGCAGTCGTTGTACTTGAAGCTGATGTTGTTGTTCCCGCTGCATTTGCTCGTGCTGGATCTGTTCACGAGCGTACTGCTCCCGTTCCCGCAGTAGTTGCGCGCGCTGACGTTCCTGCAGCAGAAGATTCTCCTCCTCTTGTCGCGAGAGTATCTCCTGCTGGCGGCGTAGATAAGCTTCCCTTTCCCGTTCGTGTTCTCGCTCCCGCTCGCGTGCCTCCCGATTTTGTTGCGCAGCATGTTGCATCTCCGCCTCTACCTCTCGCAACGTGCGAAGCCCGGTCTGTCCATGCTGGGGTAATGGACCACCGTTCGAGTGGGCATGCCCGTCTGCTCCAGCGAAAGGAGAAAACCGGGGCTGCTGAAGAGACGGTGAGGCGCGTTGGTCCACACGTCCTGCGCCGTTGGACCTCGGTAAAACGGAGAAAGGTGACCGATCGTCCCAGATGGCTTCCAAGGAATTTGGTGGGTGCGAGCGGGGAGCTGTCGCCAGAAGATACCATCAATTTAATGATCCACACAGAAAATGACTCATGCCACCAACCAGCTTGTGATGTTCGAGTGGGTTCTCGGACAGGTTCAGATTGCTGATTTCGGCCGTGTTGCACCGGCGCCTGTTCTTCGCGGCGACGAAGTTGATTGAGATTTCCAGGTGGGGAGATGACTTCTGGGAGACTGGGATTGGCAAAATCGAAATCCTTCCCTGAAGACAAATTGAAACATGGATCTGGAGCTAGACAAGAAGATTGTCCTTACCGACTGCTCCTGACCCTCCAAAAGTCTCATCGTTCAAGTCATCGCCCCCCTCCTGAAGGGCATCACCGAGGCCATCGTAACTCTCTTCACCCCAGGTGTACACTGCGACATCTTCGGATTCGTACATCCCAGGCGTTTAGTTGCCTGTTCCTAAGTTTGTTTTGCGGTTCTCTATGGGTGTTGTTTCTGGAAATAGGGAAATAAAATGTTCATCTAGAGCGAGAGAGAGAGTTTATCGAATTCAACGATGTGCCAGCTTTCCTTCAAGAATGTCCAAACTTTTCTGCACCAAATACACCAAAAGCCCCAGAGTTATACATGTACAAATCATCCCAGGCGGTGCACAACCTCCAAAAAGTCCAACAACGTACTCGCACTCCATGCTTGGGTATTACACGAATCTCCACAGTATTTTCCTCCTTCATTCGTCAGTTCTGGAAGGCCAGCCCATGGGTCGTTACGAATATGGTTCCTTGACTCTAACAGAATCTGGTGAAGGTAGAAAAGCGTTGGCTCCGCATTCTATTGGACTGTCAAGGATTTTTTCAAAAAAATTTCGCAGTAAACCAAGTACCTGCTTCCCTGCCCCTACAAGGGTGTCAAAGTGCAAATATGCACGCAAAAAGTATCCCAAGGGCCAAGCCCATTCAGGACCCTGTCAACAAGTCTGTCAAGGTCTTCAGGAAATCCAGGCTCTATTTGAACTGACATTGTGGTAATTCAAACCCTTGGCAATTGCAGCATCAGTGGAATCGTTAGAGTTGTCGTATACCGGCCGATACTGTAAATCGCGAGGATCCAAAGTCTTCATCCCTAAGGGTCCTCTGAGGATCTCATCTGCGAGTTTCAGCGCCCCCAAGGCATGATGGGGATCAAACAAATCGGGAGCCACCGTCATTGCGATAGGAAAATTGGGACGGAATTGGTAGTCTGGCCACTCCCGTCCGGGCCCACTGCCGTAAACGTCCTTGTATATCCCTCGACGGTTGATCAACTTCGTGTCCAGGTTGTGTTGCGAATCATCTTTGGGGTCCATCGGGACATAAAAGCATTTTTCAAACGAAAATTGGATCAAACTGGCCCACTCTTTGTAGGTCACCAGATAATCGCCACTTTCCCCTGTAGTCGGATATATCAGGTACAAAACGACCAAGCTTGGATGTCAACTCACCTTTGACATTGACGCCTTTGAATGGAAACTTGTTTTGTCCCACAAGTCCGTCCAACCAGACCAAGGTGCTCATGAGCAGCCCGATGATCTCAACGGGAGCACCATCTCGCGGCGTTCCAGGTACACCCTTCGTCCCCGCCTTGACCGATTCTCCCATCTTATCCATCCACGTCCCACAGTTGTGCTGATTCCCACCAGTCACAAACCCAGTCTTCCAATCCACTTCAATATCGATCTGAAATCCTTCATCGCGCATCTGCATGTCAAGGTTAGGTCCAGCGTTGTACTCCCGGAAATGGATCCCATCGACGTGGCGTTGCAAAATCTCCTGAATGATTTCCGCCAAAGTCGATGTGTAAGCATAAGCGCGGGGATCGTCCCAAGGCACCCAAGTATCATCCGCAGGGAATCTCCGCTTCACCGGCTCCGCCAAAATGGCCAATCCGTCGGGGGCGCTCTTCGCATAGTCTTGGATGTTTTGCAGCATCCACCAAGGTGAATCTCTCGAGTTGTATCTATCAACCGACCCATCAGGGCGGTTCAACAACTAAGGGTGCAACCCAAGACCTACCTCGGCTTCCTTAGCGAATCAAGGAGATTGGGAATGAGGCCGTGCTTGAGAGTCGACGCAAAAGCTAAGATGTGCTTCTTGGCCCCTTCAAAATTCCCAGTCGTCAAGAACAGTCCCCGCAAGGAGATGAAAACGTCCCGCCCCCAGCATCTAGCCCAACCTGAACTGAAATGAGGCAGACCCGCAGCCAAGGAGGGGGTAGGAACGCCAGGATCCAGCGACGCCGTCTTGACAAATCCGTGCATCTGCACTGCGCAAAGCGCAAGGTTGTGCGTGAACTCGTGTCCGGATACGATGAATTCGGAACATTGCTCGATGACTGCACGCCGCGCCGCGCGATACGCTGCAGAGACTATCAAAGCAAAATACTTAGGCCGCATGAAGTTCGGCACTCGCTCCTTGACGCGATCAAATCGTTCCTTCAGCCATTGCGCTGGTTTGGCGAGTTTAGGGAACGTTGCTACTTGGCTACGATAGCATCATTAGTAACACCGCAAACGAGACAGTTGCTTGAGATTGACACAACTCACGCTGACAACCTCTCGTGCACATAGTCCAACGCCCAGGTCCCCTCCCTTAAATGACCGCAAAGTGAGTGTCCCAGGTCGTTATACTGCATGACGTGCCGCAGAGGGTGCATCCAACCCTCCAACCCACAGTACACCAACTTTCCAATTCCAGGCACATCATATGCACCGAAGGTTCCATCTGTGGCGTCTCTTTCCTCCCCATCAGCGCGATGCAGGATGATGTTGAGATCCACAAGGTCCAAATCTCCGAAAGCCTCCGTGACGGCCGCGGTACAAAACACGTCTAGCGATGCGTCATACTCTTGTAACTGCGTTTCAAACACCAGAATGCTTCCCGGGGGAAAGAATTCTGGAACCACGACCTCGGCATACGGACCCTCATGATCGAGGCCTTGAGGGACGACGACAGGTGCCATCTCGACCAGCTCGCAGGGCACACCGTGAAGTGTCTTGCTATCCTTTGGAAGCTCGTATGCATCGACTTTGAGACTTGCGCCGTACACAAACTTGGCGCGTGTTCGCCGAAGCTTGATGGGGTCCACTGTGCAACGACGAAAGTCAAAAAAACTTGGACCTTCCTCACGTCCATCATGATGGGGCTCACCGAAACCTCGGTCCTTGCCTCCTTTCGAAAAGGCTGAATGAGCGACAACGATATACCCCTTTTGACTTTTAGGGTGGATGCGATGAACCATGATATACTAAACTCATCAATTAGTGTCAAACATCTACCATCAAAGAGAAGACGTACATCGTTTTCCTGGTGCACATGCCCCTCTTCAAATCCTTGGAGGATCATTTCCAAATGTAACCCATTGAGCAAGTGTTTCGCCTTGCCGATCCCACTCCCTTTCCCAACACCAGTGACCTCGTACTTTCGCTTTTCGTGCACGAGGTTGAGAAGTTTAGGGTAGAGCTCGTCATATCCCTTCACAGAACCGATCGCGGACAAGCTAAAAGCCACCAGGGCCGCCGTCGACAGCGTATCTTCGGCGGAGCGTTTATCAAGAGGAGTTTCGTTATCGTGCGTCTGATCATATAACAACGCATGCGGCATCGATCCGGTCAAGGGTGTCACGACGCATTCGCGCACGGGACCCTTGCCAGTGGGTGGAGGAAGCTCTTCTACGCTTGTCAAGCACGCGTCTCCCATCGAACCTGGAGCGCATCTGGTCAATGTGGTGGATGCGTAGGTGACGAAAAGGACGAGTACCAATCGGCTTGCCAACGCCGTGCCTGTATATCAATCTCGACAACTCCTTCGTGTCCCAAGCATTGCCGGTCTCTCTGATCAGGCTGTTCACACCTAGCCGCTTCACAAACAACAAATCCATCTCCTCGCTTCCGGTAAACAACTCTGCGCAAACGTACAGGTCCGGTCGGACCACACGAGCCGCATCCAGCATCGCCACGCCCACTTCCAAAGGTGTGGAATGACAGTTATCAATTCTGAATCCGTCGAACATGTGCGCGAGGTCGACGACATAATCCGTCATATGTTTCCACAACCAAGGATTTGCAACTGGACCCTCTCCGTAACGTAACTTTACGCAGTCTCCCCAGACAATGACTTCACGCCGAAGGTAAGCTTTTGATGGGAGAAGCGCGAAATTCTGAAGCGGATCGGCGTTCCAGATCCATCCATTGTTGGCTAGGGAATACTTGAGTGGGTCTTGGTTTGGCCCTTGAGATAGTCGAGTAAAATACGGTTCTACCAAAGGCGATCTATAATCGGTGGAATCAACATGTTGCAATCTTGGAAAGATGGTTCGGCGTCATACCTTTCGTTGATCTCGCCCATCAATGGTCCATGCGGATCCAATCGTGTATATTTAAGCCTGTTCTTCATGTGCTCCAAAGCTACCTTGGTGTCCTCCTCCCATTCGCGGTACAAGGGGACGTTTATGACATCGATGACCTTGGTCCAAGCATCCGCCAGAACATCAAGGTCCTGTAGGTCCACAAAAGCAGCCTTGACGATTCCGGCTGCCCTGGGGGCGTCAGATGCGACACCAAAACGCGAGGCCAGTTTCCCAAGTCCTGGAATGAGGTCGCGTGTGCGGAGTAGATCTCCGAGTTCCGCAACTGTTCTTCTGGTGATATCGGCACCAGTCCATGGTATGACTTTCCCAGACTTGAGTGATGCTTTGACCGTATCACGTTCTTTGGTTGGATCCATGACGTAATATTGCCAGAGGTCCAAGGTCTTGAGGTCGACTTCGAAGGCTTTCATGAGGACGTCGATATCGGCTTCAGACTTGACAATGGCGGGTAGTCCTCTTTCCGATAAGCTTCCAGAGAACTTGATGATAGCGGTATCGATATCATAAGCGGGAGTGAGGTGAGGGGTATTGGCGGGGCTATATCCTGATCAATTCTTCAACAAACATTCAAGGTAATCGTTCAAATTCAACACTTACCTGCTTCTGGATGTTCAAGCAACCAGGGACTGTCGTTGGCAGTATGATTGAGGACAACATCGGTCAGGCTGAGCAGTCCATACTCTTGCTTTGCGACGTTTAGAATCTCCTTGACTTTTGCTTTTCCCCCATCTTCTCCAACCTTGCCATCGTCAAACATGCTGGGATCGTAAACCGTCTGATTTCGAATCGAATAAGGACTGTCGCTCTCTCCTCTTTCTTGCAACGGGGGATAGTGCAACATGGTATAACCTCGTTGACGCGCCTCTTCAAAATGTGCTCTCCAACCGGCGAGGGGTCCCATCCATTTCGAAACAACGGTCAATATAGCAAGGCCATCGAGTGGGAGGTTGACCTCCTTGTCGCTGCTGACGACTGTGCCGCCCTTGTTGACTGGCAAGACATCGAGTTGATCTCCGAGGATAGGGGTGCGTGGCTTTAGTTTCAAGACAGGGTCAATGTTGAAATAGCCTTCACGACCTTTTACGCGCTCGCCTGGCTTGTCACCATCACGTTCGATCCAAAAGACAAAAGCACCTGCGTGGGAGATGGGTAGATCGACTTGGATTGGCTTCGAGAAGTCTTTTGGAAGGCTAATTGACGTGTGAGGGGAGTGTGGTGAAAAGAAAGGGAAGAAGAAGACAAACACTCTTTCGGCAAAGCGATCTCTTCCAAACACGCCGCCATCTAAAGGAAAGTTTGTCTTGAACACGCCATTCCTTGTTGCTGGAGTTCCTGCGTCTATAGATACACGTAGGATGTAGGGGAGATAGGCGGGTGGAAGACGGATGTACTAGATTGAAGAGGAGTGAGATGAAGAAGAAAGACTACTTGTGGTGACGTACTGAGCGATCTTTGTGAGGACCGCCATCACTGTCTAACCTAAGTTCGTAGACGTTGATTGGAGGTTCTCCTGGTGTGGATGGGGATTGAAAGAAATCTAGACCTTCATCTGCTGGTGTTTTTGGAGTTGTAGCGTCAAGAGAGTCTAAAGATGAATTTTCAGGGATTTTAATTGTATTTTTTGATTTACGATTGTTCATCTTATGATTGCAAGAGGAGGAGGAGGAGGAGGAGTTGAAGATGGTGATGGATGATGGTACCGTACTGTTAGCTGACGATGATGATGATGATGTCACACGAACCACCTTCCTATTAAAGTAATTGAAATTCCTTTTTTAAAGATTAATTAAAATAGAATCCAATCCCAACCAGTCGACCAACTCCTTACCCATCCTTTGCTTTCTTCACTTTCTGTATCCGTATCAGATTCGTTACTTGAAGGTCCCAGTGATGATGAAGGTGACGGCGAAGGTGAAGATGACGGTGAAGGTGAGGGTGAGGGTGAAGGTAAAGGTAAAGGTAAAGGTAAAGGCGACGCTGACTCGGACATCGTTTGAGGAGGTGACTCAACCCCTCCCCAGATAACCCTCCCTCGTCCATCAGTCACAAACAATGGTTCATCACCTTCTACATCACCAAATCCTTCAACCGCTTCCGTCAACCTTTCCTCCAGCTCCACCTCATCAACCTCACTTTCTTCTTCACGCTCATCCTCACCTTCTTCTTCACTTGAAATATCAACATACTCCAAGGCAGGCATATCGGGGTCGACATCATCCTCGTCGACACGCTGTGATTCCCCTCTGACTTCCTCAGTCGTCGGCAGAAACATTGGCGCAGCTGGAAACCAAGGAGTCGTGTGTAATGCGCTCACAAGCGAATCAGCCTAGAGTACAATGAGTTCACTGGAGAACTGTGACTCATTCTCGACTTACCAGCTGCTCCAGCCGAACCACAGTCTCAGATCGACCGTCCTCCTGGTCTGTCGTCGTCAAATCCCTCCAACCAGCCAATAGATCCACGTTACTCCGTTCACCGTTCGTTTCCTCGCCAGTGGCTCTTGTTTCTCCATCTCCTGCCCACCCGTTGGGTATTAGTGGTACCCCATTGGGGTTCAACCGCTCCAACCCAAGTCCCAGATTCTGTACCAACTGTCCAAAGCTCTCCAATGCCGCATTCTCTGCCTCTTCTACCTCTGTAAAAGCATGCTCATCATTCGCTTCCGCTCTTCTTCTCGCCCGAATTTGCCTTACAGATTCGATGGCACGGGAAACAATGACCAGATTATGTGCCATTTGGTCACCCATCGCAACCGAAGGTCCTTCCTCATAGGTCACGGTCGGCGAATCTCCACCAAACGGGTTCATTCCCCACGAATCCTCATCCCAGTCATCGTCATCCGAATCATCAAACATGTGCTGCAACCATTCAAATGCAGTTCGTCGTTCGCGCGAATGTGTCTAGATAATGGTCAGCACCCAATTCCAAGGGCATAATCAACACCACGCACTCGCATAGACCGATCCACCCCTTCCGCAAATAGATGCACCGTTCCATCCGGCATTTCGTGCTTGTAAAAGCAATCGCTGCCGTAGGGACAAAAGGGCCTGCCTTTCCCCGTCTCGCCCAATGACTTTTGAAAGTGCTTGCAAGGCACACGCGAAGTACTGTTCTTGTATTCTTGAATCATTTTTTCTTTGCCGGGATGTTCAGCGGGGAAAAATCTAGAAGAAGGTATGATGTATCGGGAGGGCTGGCGACATAGCGGACACTTCTTGTTGTTGCCCGATTCGATGACCTCTGGGGGTTTCTGATCGGGATCCCGCCATTGACGCAGACACTTATTTTCAAGGCATATCAGACAATAGAACGCGTGTTGAAAGGAGTTTATTCAACGTACGGGGCGGCAGAACAAATGGCTACAGCCCACTGGAAACAACGACTTGTTTCAATTTGTCACGCAAGCACACAAGTACGGCAAGACACTTACTGAGGAGCCCGAACAACTGAGGCTTTTCGAGGCATATACCGCACATCAGATCGTCTTCGGGGATGGTAGGTTGCTCGTCGACATGGCGAAACCAGCACTGGTCTCCCCTCTTGCAATAGCCTAGCAAAGTATCAGAGACGCTTCTTGAGTATAATGAATGAACGGACCGTTGGTGTAAAAGCGACAGATCTTGGCCTTGTCGTAGGGTGTTAATAAAGGGGGTGCATTGGGATCGGTCGTGGTGGTTGTGGAATCCGAGTGGAGAAACTTGCACCGTTTGCCTTGGAAGCAACCTCGTTCTGATGTATAGTACTTGCATATGCCACGCGGCTTAGATGTTTGAGGGCGTTGCATTGAGTGTCAAGGGGTGGGGGTGGTGGTGGTGGTTGCGAAGAGAAGGCCGATGAGTGGTCACTAGTCCATCTATTCACACGTGACATCAATTGCTCCTCATCCCAGCCACCATGTCCCTTTCATCCACTTCAACAATAAAGACTCAACTCACGACAGGCCTGGGATCAAAAGCGAACAGCTATTTTACAGCTCTTAAGCTGTTTGTAACAGGTCAACATTCTAGGACAGAATTCGATGAGACTATTCGTCACCTCTTGAGCACACCAACTCTCGTTCAACTGCACAATGCTCTCATCATTTCCCTTTTTGATGCAACCACAACTCTAAAACGTCCTCCACTGCCGATAACACCACCACCACCCACAGCGCCTAAACCCCCACCTCGAAAACGCCGCCGCACGCTCCTCCCTTATCAAGGCCCTTCCGTTCCAGATTCTGCCCGCACCTTACATTCCACTAGGCTCAAGAGATGGACACTCGGCGTCGGAAAACGCGAACGAGACCGTCTACGTACCCTTCAAACCATTTCCCCACCAATCGATCAACCCCATCCCCGCCGCGAGATGGACGAGATCGCGAGCGAACGTGGTGTGGTGTTACTTCCCGAACGAGGTGATCCGCCAGGTAGTAGACTGGCAGTGCACTTGCACGCGGCCACAAGAGCACCAACAATCCAACACATTGCGGACCGTATGAACCTCATCTGCGCGCAGAACAATCTGAGCGCGCCTGGAAGAAACGTTCCCGCATTGATGAATTTGGCATGCGAGGTCTGTCCGCTCTGAGTCTTCATTCCAACGTGACTTTGCTCAATGCTGGATTAGGCCAAGCTGAAACAGCTGATCACTCATGCGTTGACATTGACATCGACCTCTCATGCGATTTCATCTATTGTACCGAGTTCTCAGGTTTGTGCAGTTTTGTCTGCCACATATCGAGCCTTTCTGACAGTTACTTCCCGTCCCAGCAATCTCCTCCACTGCTCAGTGCATCGTCGTTTCAAACGTTGTTCACTGTGGCACCTGCCGATCTACCAAACCGATCCGCGGCCGCTACTCAACTTGCTCTTGGGGATGTAGAGGAAGCAGATGACGACCGAGATGTGATGCTGCTCAAAGATCGGGAGGTGCACGACCAACGGTGGCAAATTGTGGCGTTGCTCGGGGAGCGGAGCACGGTCAAGGACGCATTGCGGAGTGTACGGAAATAATGGTCGATAATTATTTATTATATCCTACCAGAGCTCGAGTACATGATTTCTGGTTCTACGAGATCTGGTGGCGAGTACTGTTGATCCACAAGGGATGCAGAGGGGATTTGCAGGAGATGAGATGGTGTTTTAGTGAGGTATACTCGATGAAGAGCGTCTTCTGCCGCCTGTGCACATGGTTCAATGGGAGGATAGAGAGGAAGGTGGAAAAAGAAACGTACCCTGTATTCGGCCATTTTTAGTGAACTGCCAAACCCTTCGCCAAGTTGATCTGCGCCGGAAAAGATACCAACAACGAAAACAGGGGAATTTGAGAAACGACCTGTTTCCTTGAGCAGCCTTGACTTTGGCCTGTCACGGTTGTATTTTTCGACGAGTTCGAGCAAAGCTTTTTTTGGATCCCGAAACTTGATCATGGAACGTAAATCGAAGTCCCTTGATAAAAAGTAATCGTTTGCAAAAGTGCGAGCGTGAAGGAGGTTGTGAGAGTGTTGGTAGACAAGAGCTGTGAGTGCGCGGGGGATAGAGGCAAGCGCGTCGGTGTGCAGCATTGGTTTTGTTGGTGAACGTTGCCAACGAAGCAAATGGCCTGCTCCTATTTCGTTTGCTATTGAAGCGCAAGTGAGAGGGCCGACATGGGCAGTGACGGCTGCTTTGAGGACGCGGGTGGGTAGGTATGGGTAGGAAGCGCGAAGGTGTTCTGCAGCAAATAAGCCGAGAAGGGCATTACCCAAGGGAGCGAGCTGAGCGTTTGTTTCTGCAAGGGGAACATGAGGGACGATAGAAGGATGAGTGCAAGCGTGTTGAATGTTTTTGATTGAGAGAGGCAGTCGAAGTCTGTGTTTTAAAGCGGAAAGTGCGGAAAGTGGTGGAGGTTGTAATGACGCCCAATGTTCTGGAGAGAATTGTTGCAAAGGCAATTCCGTCTTTTTAAATAGTGAAGAACGAGGTGGAAATTTAGCAAGAGTTGACACGCTAATACTCATCACCGTTGGCGTTGGCGTTGGCGTTGGCGTTGAATTCGATTCGGAACGAGCAAAGAAAATCAAAACAATTCATAGTTTATTATGTAATACACCCGGCAATTACCGAAAACAACGCCAACACGTGCTCTCCATTCATTCCGCTCATTGCCTGCGACAAACTCTGGTTATCCATTCCTTCCTGTGTCTCCACCATCATGGCAGTCCTTTCTCTGCCGCTAAACTTTACAAACTCTTTCTGGTCTCAAGACTACATATCAGGTCTATCTGTCCTATTCAACAAGCTGGAACAAGTCAGAATCTTCTCAGATGCCTTTTATAGCCTCCACTCACCATCGCTTCTCTACAGGGTGTCGCTGAAAATGATGAGATTATTGCTTTCATCAGGGCATGTCCTATAGGTGTACTGTATCTACTCTCTCTTACACTCCTTTCAGGCTCGTGCTGCTGCAGAAGCCGCCATTGCAGCGGCACTATCAACTACCCCACCCTCCAACCCTCATGGTACAGCCTCCGTCATCGCAATCTCTGTTCATTATGTCTCACGCCTTGCGACTAGGTTTTGCAGCGGACGATGGTGCATCTCTTCTCATGGCTTTTCGTGGCCTTCAACAAGAAGCCGTATCCCAGGGACAATCTCATAACAATATCGCCAAGGACCTCGGGACTCTCGTTGTCGATCCGTTTGATGAATGGGCACAGCAATACAAGGTATGTTCAATGTTTTTGCGACGTGTCAACTCATGCTGAACTGTTTGCACAGGAACGTCTCAAACAAAACAGGGCAACTGTCATCGATAACTGGCTTCACTCATATCAACTAGCTCAAAATGAGGTTGCAAAACTCAAGAATCAATACCTGGCAAAAACGAGGCGCGCTGATGAACAAGAAGACGAGTAAGTATGCCCTTTATCCATGTCAGCTTTCAACCTAATCTTCCATAGCGCTAAATTTGCTCCCAATAATGATGCGGACACATATACAACTTCACCTCTCGTCCGTCCTGCGGACTCTCCACGTCGTGCACCCCCTCAGCGTTCAGCTACGATGTCCGAACGCATTGCTAATCGTTTGAAGGAAATTCAGCGGAAGAGCGCGGACGCTATCGCGGCGGCTACAAGCCCGTCCATCGTAGAAGAACCGGAAGAGCTCTTCGAGGCAGCTACCCCTTCCAAGAAATCTATCACCTCGCCTCTCGCTGCTTCTCCCTTGGTTGCAGACAAAGGCAAGAGCAAGGCTATTGGATTGGACTCTCCCCCTCCACTCTCTCCTCTCCTCCCGCCACCAAAACTCTCAATTCCAGAAACAATCGCTGTTGGAGTTACTCCGTTTTTACTTGCAGGCCTTGCTTTCCCCCCTGCTATTCTTTCTCAGCTTCTCAAACGTGCCGCTTCAGAACTTCCTCTTCGCCCTGTTCGTTTCCCACTCCTCGGCGAATATCAGGACTGTTTTAGCGGCGAAGAGTTCGTTGCCTGGTTGAGGGAGAACGTTCAAGGGTTCGATGGAAGTTTTGATCGCGCGGAAGACGCGGCGAAGGAACTCACCGAACGTGATGGCCTTCTTCGCCGCCTGGGGGAATTGGGCAACCAATTTGAACATTCTGATGAAGCGTTTTATCAATTCAGGGCCAAGGTACGTTCGTGATCTCCCATGTGGTGCTTTGTTTTGAGATGCTCATTTTTTTTTTAAGGCTTTCGATCTCGAAACCAAGCATGGCGACCCAATCAGTGCTGTCGCCAAAAGCCCAATGGCACCAAAGGTTCCCGCTGACAGCTTGATGAAACGTACAGGCGCGTTGGTGAATCTAGTAGGAAAAGCCATCAACAACGTAAACGCCCCTTCGGAGCCCGCATGGGTCCGAGCCCGACGTGATGCCGAAGAAAGCGAAAAACTTTACCGCATGTCAGTGCGCAAATTGGACCGCAGACGCCTCGCTCTCGAGGAACGCCTCGAAGAGACCCTCAAGACCCTCCAGCGCTGGGAACGTGAACGTCTCCAAGCAGTCAAGACTGTTTTGCTTCAATACCAAGGCACCATTTCGGGTTTGCCGAAGTCATTTGAAGGGTCGATGGAGCGCTCGTCCACCCTCATTGCAGCATTTCAGCCGGAATCTGATCTCATTGCCCTCATCGAGAGGTACAGGACGGGTCCCTTCCGACCTTTGGCGCCTCTATACGAGTCGCTTTCTCAATCAGAGTCCGACGTCGTGTTCGGCCTCGATCTTCGTAAATGGGCGGAAGGTGGTTGGGATACACTCTCACCTGGAGAACCGAAGAAGCCATTGGTCCCCCCTGTTCTGACGGGCCTTCTTGAGGGATTGAAGGTCGCATATGAGAAGCTGCCAAATGATGCAGGTGTGTTTGGGTGTTGTCTTTCAGAGACACGAATTGGAATTCATGGAACGTTTAGAAAAGCGCAAGGCTTGGATCTACGAAGTGCCTCTCCCTGCGACTCACCACCTGCGCGAGGCGCTGAACGATGTTCCTTTCGATCGACCAATTCCGTTGGAACTCGTGTCAGAGTATGATGCCGCCGTGATTGCAAACGCAATCAAGTTGTGGTTGCTTGAGCTCAACCCTCCTATCGCTCTATATGAAGGATGGGAGGATTTCCGCAAAATCTACCCGACTGTCGGGTCTGCAACCAAAGGAGACCCCACTGCGACGGAGGAAGATGGCGACGACGCGCGGATCCGAGATGTTTCAAGTGCATTGTTGAAACTTCCTCGAGTTCATCTCTACGTCTTGGATGAGGTCGTCAAGCACATCAGAACGTTGAGTTGGTTTCGCTCCTCCTACAGGCGGGTGCTGACAGATCCACCCACAGACTCATTGACGAGACAGCAGTAGAAGAGACTGACGAGGTGTACACCACCAAAATTGCACTCTCCGTTGGACGAAGTACGTTTATCAACAAGTTGCTCTGTCTTGAAAGCATGCTCATTGCTGGATAGCTATTCTACGACCCAAGGTGGAGACTGAACTTTCCATACAAGATCGTCACCACACACGTATGTACCGCCTCGAACCTTCTGCCCCAATCTCACTCCGTCCCAGTGCTCTTCATCGACCTTGTTAACAACTATAGCTCTATCCTTCCTGGTGTCATCACTCGCAAGAAGCGGGAATCGGAAAGAAAGGTCCCTTCTCGCAAACCCACCGCGCCCGTCGACATGCGCCTCAGCCGGAGCAAAATCTCTCTCGGAGCGGATGCCGCCCAACTTCTTGCCGCCCAACAGGTCGCTCAGAACCCGTCGCTCGCAGGAAAGGGATTGAGGAGCCCCGACTTGAGCAAATTTAGCCCTCCGACTGGACCTGTTGTGCTTCAACCTCCCCCACCCCCACCCCCCGTCGTTGCTGCAGTGATTCCGCCGCCACCACCACCTCTTCCAGATTTGCATGCAACGACTTTAGGAAACAATGGTTTACCGCCTCGCCCAGTGTTCCAAGACATTCGAGACGACACAAATGGCCTACCGCCCATGCCTAAATTCGCTGAACCAGGCTCAGAATCGGATGACGAGGGCTCGACAACGGCATCGACAACAGCACCGCAACAACGCGTCCTTGTCCCACCGCCCCCGCCTCCTCCCATATCCCTCGGCTCGCCACCAAACTCTGCGTCATCTTCGCCAGTTATCCTGCCACCACCACCCCCCCAACACTTCGTCCCACCACCACCACCGCCGACTTTTGGACGACCAACCAGTCCAGTGTCAACATCTGCCGTCGCGGCTGCTCGTGCTAAACTCACATCCAGGAGTCCCTCTCCCACAACCAGAAGCAGGCCTAGCAGTGTAATTTCTACAGAGGACACCATCATCTCCACCAACCGCCCATCTGTCACACGCTCTGGATCAAATACATCGTCTACCACCTCTGCGGGGATACGTGGACCTCGTATTGCACGTGGACCTCGCGGACCCACGACGGCAACAGGTGGTACTGTGAGCAGCATGGCGAACACGCTGAACAGGAACAGTGTTGGTGGTGTGTCAAGCCCCCCAAATCCCCATCGGCTGTCTGGGAGCCCAGTAAGACGGCCGTCGAGCGTGCTTGGAAGGAGTGCAGGGGCGTTGTCCCGAAGGACGATGGCGAGTGACGCCGAGGACGATGTTGTGGATAGGAAGTAGGTGGCAAGGGAGAGGATTCGTCGGTGAAGTGTGCGATAGTGTGACAAGTATACCTTTTTTCTTCTTAGATTCCCCTTCGTACTCTTTTCCATCTGAACTCTTCCGTGAATCGGTTTGTTTTCCCGTACATAAGTATGATCTACCTTTTATATTTTTGCCTGAGAAGTGGCGTCTCTATGTTTTTGGGAATTTAGCCTCAACATTGCTTGCGATGAGCTGTCTTT
>CEMH01202345.1:42885-73316 GCA_001179725.1 Macrocystidia cucumis | reverse complement strand
GACGGAGCGAAAGTACCGACCCAAACTATCTGTCCTAGAAACGCCGCTATTCAGCCGAATCTAATGCATCTTTTTTTGTTACTTTGGGTCATACCTATCCAGAAACCTGTTACGCAGCGATTTTAGAACAAAGAACCTTGGGAAGTTTTCAGAAGTCGACGTACCCAGAAACTTGAAAAAATGGGATCGAATATCATCGAAGCGCTTGTCACTCCCTGTTTTCAGGACTCTGTAGAGCAAGAAGCCTGAAGGTGTAGAATATCAATAAAGTAGTTCTAGAAACATGAGGATCTACGCGCCAGCGATCCGCACTGCCCAAACCATGACGAAAACGCTCGCAACTAGAAAAGCAAAAAAAAAGAAAAACATTCAAGAATAGAATATCAATCCATAGCATAGTAAACAAAAACCATGAAAACCGGCATACCGATATTGCGAGCATGAAAGGTGTTTCCGATAAGAAGCGTAAGGATTGCTGTAGGAGCCTGTTATCCTGCAGATCCTGAACACCCTCCATTACAGGAAACAAACCCAGTAAGAAAAAATTAGAACCTTTAGGGAGAAGATTGCTATATTAGTTTCTCCCCCTCTCAAGTCATCACAATGTGGCGCATGAATCCCTTACCGCCCGTAAAATCGGTAATCTTGTCGAATTGAAACGACCACGCAATCGCAAAGCCGAGCAGTTGATACCCAACAGTCACCAACAGGGTCAAAGCTAAGTAATAACGATCGAGAGCATAAACGGGCGACATGTTCGGAGGGAAAACTCAAAGTGAGGGTTTTGTTGACCTAAGCTGTTAACGTTTCAACGACGAAGGTGAGAGATGAGATGAGGTGCTGTTCGTCGTCGACATATATCACATCTGACGTTGACAAAAGCTGTTGATAGCATTCTTGTCGATGGCGGGCAACAATCTCAAACCATCATTTTGCATCCATAATAGGAAACTAAACTCTCTCACGCCCACTCGATCGGAGCAAATATTCAACGTTAACGACCCTTGCTAATCTATCTATTCTTGGTTGTAACAACAATCACTCTACTCACTTGGCTATTTTCCAAGCATCCAGATCAGATTCGCGCACATCAAAACCTGGAAAAGGATAAGCCAAGTCCGTTCGATCTTTCTATCAAGGGGAGTCAAAACGAAAACCCAATGGTCCACATGTTTCTAGGATATCTTGTAATAGTTGCCGCGCGCCGTGGCGTCGCATAATAAGTCAAGGGCATATTAGATTCAGCTGTTTCAAAAATTGAGTTTCTCGTTCTTTACGTGGCGAAGATGGAGTAAGCTGCTCACCAAGCAGGGACAGTCAAGGGTATCTTCACGGTTGTCTAAACAGGATGTGTCGAGCAAATTATTCATCAGCATCCGACTATTCAATATGTATCTTCTGATGGGCGCCTTACCGCAAGTCCCTGCAAAAGGAACGGAAACCCATGAATGCGCAGATACCAGAGATGCGGATGTGTCAAAGCTTACGGAGAGACTAGTTTCTTTGTATTTCACGCTCATATCTGCCGCGGTCAATCGCATCGCCTCTATTGCCTCATCAAGTGTGACGCTATACACGCCATCGCTGGCCATTGAAAGTTGTGCAGCAGTAACAGCTTTGACAGCTACCATCCGGGTTACGAAACGTCCATGAGACCGAGAACTGTAAACGGCTTACCTCCCAGGCTGTTACGTTCCTGAATATAATCCTCTTCAGACCTTGAGTTTATCGGAGAGCAAAATAGTCGACATACAATGCAGGGAACTTGCACAAGTCCGTCAATGGGATCACAAGTCAAGCCCAAATTGTGTTCTAACGGAGGCGGAGTAAGAATTTGCAATCCTTAGACCGTGGTTGACTAACCAATTCCAATTTCTGCAGCCTGATGACGATAAAAGGGCGTTTCAGCCTGCCGTTTTAGCGAACGAGGTGACTCACCTGTAAGACCGTTTCCGGACTCGCTGCTCATGTGTTATGAAGCACAAGTCGTAATCAACATTGACCCCAAACCACTTACCTCCCATACAAGCGGCAAAGCCGGCGCTGGCCATTGAACAAGCGACTTTACCGCATGATGAACTTCTCGAGAAGTGTGATGCGGAGTTGATCCGACTTACCTCCAACTTCGGCTTGGCACCCGCCCTCGGCTGCAGAAATCGTGCTACCTCTCTTGAACAGCATACCGATAGCCTATAACATCGTGAACAATTGCCGACGGAATTGGCCGTCAGTTTCCTCGTCACTGAAACTGTATTTGGCGCACCGAGGCAGTCAACAAAAACGTTTCCACGCTCTTCTCTGGATCATCGCTGACAAACTGAGAACGATTCCATGATCAATGAAAAAAATTAGAGTTCTGGCTGAGAGCTTGAACAAACCTCAATGATGTATTTAAGCACGGCCGGGATGACGCCTGCTGCTCCATTTGTAGGCGATGTCACGATACGTCCCCCACCAGCATTGACCTCGTTTACCGCTATCGCGTAACATGACAGAAAGTCCATGGCTGGAATCACAGTCTTTCGCTGAAACCGACGACATGTCAGCCCGTGTCCTTGACGAGTTTCCAATTGACGAGCGACGGGCTCACCGGGGGCATCGGCAACACGGCATGATCGAAGGAACCAACCACACGGGCAGCTCGGGCAGCTGGAGGCAACCGCGAGCCACTCGATTTATCACGAATGTTGTTCAAGTTTTCGTTGGCGGAGCCATTCCCATCAGTTTCGTCTTGTGGAGCAGGTATCATTTCAGAAGGGTGCCAACCAGAACCTATGGCCGTCAATGTCGGCGAACTGACGCCGGGATAGAATCTAGAGATGAAAAGCTCTCTGATATCTGCTGGGCTGGACAACGGATGAATCTACTGACCCTCGCATGAGCCGTCGGTAAAGCATAGGAGCGCGCCTACGCAGGCCGAGACGACCTGGAAGAGTCCTTTCTGTCGTGGAGACACCCGTACGGATGCAATCATCCATTACGCTCCAAATACGCATTATCTAGAATGTTGTTATTTCGACCTGAACATTAGGAGACAAGATAACGGGACCTTGGCATGTATTTCCGCGTCAGAGTACCCAAAGTATTTCTGTCAAATGTTAGAAGGCTCGAAACAAACTTCGAGCGTGTCCTGACCTCATTATCGTGAACGATTTGCGCGATTGTCATCTACCAGATGGTTTTAGACGAGAGCTAGAGGGCTGAGCTGAACATACATTATGCTGCTTTGTCAGGGCCAAAAGACTGTTTCCAGAGTCGAATGCATATGGCGGATGCTCATCCTGAGAGTTGAAGAGCGGGCCTTCTCCTGACGACGAAGGCTTTGGAGGTGGTATTTGGGTATCCAGAGGCTCTGTAAGTGAATGGCTTTGATGGAGTCGGGCGCCATGCACGGCGCGCTTGTCGACCCCCTTGTAAAACAAATTCTCGTCGACTAGTTTCTCAAATGTCAAGCAAACTATTGGCTAAACAGCCCGAGAATTGTACCTTTCGTTTTCTCATTGACTACAAACCCACCACCAACACTGCAAAGAAAAAGAGTTGGCTCGAAAAACTAGAAAGAAAAGTACAGACTGAATGTCACCTGAAATACTCATTCGTGGCCAAAAGATCGCCATTCTCATCAAAGCAACTGAATCTCATACCGTTGGGATGGGTTTTGAGGACTTGATCCCAACGCCACAGCATGTCACGGTCCATATCATACGGTATCCGGTGATGGCCACCCAAAAGAAGGGTTTTGTTCTTCAAAATTGCCTCATAACGGGTGGGGATCGTACCGGTGTCGATAGTTTCCGGGTCAGAACCTGAGTTCGCCGCTTAGCAGAAGTCAAGAAGGGCGTCGAAGAGATGTACCCTCGAGACCGAGAAGGATAGCTTGAGGGGTATGATGGCTAAAGCAACGACTTGTACTGAAACTCTGGCTCACGAAGCTTACTCAAAACTCACCCCTTCCCTGAGAGGAGGAGGTCAACAAAAGTAGCTAGCTGGCTGATGAAAAGTGTGTAGACCTGTGGCGGCTAGAGAACCATAACTGGATGACGGGTGAGAAAGAGGAAAAGGACAGAAATGATTAGAACACTCACAGAGTGACCTTGACGTTTCGAACCTGAAGGAAAAGAAAGTGTCAACATTATTTTGAGCGTGTGTGGGAGGAATTGGTTGAACGACGGATAAGCACTCTTTCGAGGAGGTCAAGTTCTTTAAGATCCGTAATGAAGATTTTGCCGGCACGCATTGGTCCCACGGTATGAGACGAGGATGGGCCCACTACATACCGGTGCAGTAGTGGCTTAAAATTTGGATAGAGCATTGCGATAGGGCTAAACGCACCACCGATACTGAGGAGGTCAAATGTGGAAATGACAGCATGTTCTGGTAGCTGACGAGGAGAATGAGGTTGCTCTGAGCTATGAATGATTTTTGTGAATAGTCTAGAGCAGGTTCCGGCACAGCGGGGAGGAGTGATAAGCGGAGAAAGTAGATTGTGAAGAGGGAGTGGAGAACGAGACACGTAAAGAGGGCGGGAGTTTGAGGCTAACTTGAGAAGAGAAAGCATTGAAGTAAAGGAAGGTGGTAGTGAGTCGGAGCGGGTTCAGGGTGAGCAGGTGATGATAAGCGATGTGTACGGACCAATGAGACGGCGAGTTTTATGAACATGTTTCTGTTTTATATTTTCACGATATTCTTGTAATCTAGTTGATACGGTATTCAGGTAATCTAGTTACAACGATATTCTATTCTACTCTCTACCATTCCTTTACTTACCCTCACTCCGACTACGATTGATCACATGATGAATATAATTTGCGTTCCGCCGGTCATCAGACTGAGTGAACGACATCAGAGACTACTGCAACCAACCTTACATATTACCACTCTCAACGACGACAACAACAACGACCACACCCACTCAGCCCACCGTCCTTAAATCACTCTCTAAATCATCAATCTTCTCTTCATTTAAATTTCAATCTTTTCTTTTCTTTTCTCATCCCCGCCTTCATGGCTCCCACTGCTAATTCAGCAGTCCTCAATGCAACACCAACTCGCGACCGTTTACCTTTTCCCGCCTCTTCACATCCTTCACCAGGTCCCCCTCCAAGAACAGCAGGTGCAACCCCTCCCTCAGCGAACCCCACACAAACTTCAGCAACGATAAACGCCAATCTTCCCATATCAGTCGACTCTCTCCTTAACCTCCACTCCACTGCTCAGGATCCAACATACGCCGCCCTTGATCAAGCAGTAAACGAGCGTAACACTCTTTCAGCTCAAAACGCTCAGTTGTGGAAGCTCGTCGAGAAACAACGAACAGGCTACAACCAGATTCTCAAGGAGCTCGAGCGTGTCCGTAACGACCGCGATTCTCTCAAAGGACGTCTCGGTATATCTAGCGGCAGCGTTGCAAATGCAAGTACTAGCTCGCTCACCGTCGAACGTCCACCAAGGAGCAGGGAGCGACCAGTCAAGCAAAGTTTGGACAGTACGACAGGCAGGATCAGTGAAAGTTCTTTTGGCAACGATCACAACCTACCTTCAAGTCAACGCGAAGTGTCTTTCAACTATCACTCAGATGATCAACGTGGGTTTTCTAGCTCTCTGATCTGTCTTTTGCGAACTTGTTGAACAATTATACAATACAGCAACTCCTCGGACAACACATCATCAACAACAACACTCCTTGCATTCCTCTCGCTCTCATGAGCCTCTGTTTCAGCCAGACCGGGATTTTGAACGTAACCTACACACTCCTCCACCCCCAATATCAGCATCAAATGGTGTTTTTATGACCCCGCCTTCATCACGAACTCAAAAATCTTTCCCTTCCCCGCTCATCGTACCTCCTCGCTCTGGCTCATTGCCTGTATCCGAAATCAGCTCTCATCCCAAGCCCCAACCATCACATTCTCAAAATGATTCCGTTTCAAGCAGCAGCAGTTCAAATCAAGTACGACCTCTTCCCTACCCTCGAAAATCAAGCTTGGCCGACAGCGTCAGCAGCGGAGTCAGCATGAACAGTGGTACGCACAGCAATGGAAACGCGACACATCTCTACCCTCAACAACAAAGTGGGATCACCATTCGCACTGGCGCCGCCTCTGGAAACCCACCTCTCGATCTCTCTCAAACCAATTCAGCTCATCAACCCTCACCGCTTTCTCAACAACCTCCGCAGATCATGACCTATCCTAATACTCCCTCTCCGACGTCCTTCAGTCACCCTACTACCACCGTCCCTTCCAATGCCAATCTTCTTTCTGGAATCATGGATTCTCGCCCTCCGCTCTCTTCCATTTCCAGAGACTCTCGTATCACTCTTCCTGACGAAGCTCGACAGTACATTGCCAACATGGGAGAGTCCCCCATCCAGAGCCCACAAGTGGATGCCTTTGCTCCCCGACAGACTGCTCTTTCGGCTGTCACTAGCTCCGAAGGAAGTTTAGCTCCCCCGTCCATGAATGCGGGAAGATCCGACACAGAGAGCCCAGCGGGACAAAGCGAGTTTCTGGACATGGACTCGGATATGCCTGAGGAAGACAACGAGGTGGATGAGCTCAGCACAACTGATTACGAACGTTATGAGATGTCCACACAAGCCACAACTTCCGTTGAGGGTGGACACCAAGACGAGTCACATGCTGCACAGTCAGAAGGACAGAGCCAGAAGGTCAAGCCAGAAGACTTCCCCCTCCCACCTCCAAACGCCCAAATGCAAACAACGGCGCAAACACATGCGTCAACGGAAGCGGGATCTTCTGCCCACCAAAGCTCGGACTCACTAGTTGATAACGGATACTACGCCCACAATGTCCAGCCACTCCACATCCAACGCCAAGACGCAGTTGCTCCTAAATTGCAATCGCCTCAAGGCCTTCGCGATGAACAGAAGGCGTCCTTCCGTGCTCTTCCCTTGCTTTCATCTGATCTTCCATACACCACGATTACTGTTTCACACTCGTTTGTGCGGCCGAATGACCGGGGCAAAGAAGTGCTCTCGTTCGTCGTTTTCGTCAACCCTGGGAATGGGAAGGAGGGTTGGAAGGTGGAGAAGATGTATTCTGATGTGCTCAGCCTCGATCAGCGGGTGAGGAATAGTGTTGCCAAAGGAGTGGGGAAGAAGATGGCAAATTTACCTGAGGGAAAGCTATGGAAGGACCATGCTCCCGCGAAGGTTGATCAACGCAAGGTATGTCGTGATTTGTGCCTTTATCTTTTCACCTGCGTCTTATCGTTGACCCATCTGCCGATAATCTAGGCGGTGTTGGAACACTATCTTCAGTCGCTGATAAATCTTCCGGTGAAAAATAATGACGAGGTTATCGCCTTTTTCACATCAGATATCGTGCGAGAGGCGATGCAACCGGTCATGCAGGTTGGACATAAGGAGGGTTATCTCACGAAAAGGGGAAAGAACTTCGGGGGCTGGAAGACTCGGTATTTCGTTTTGCAAGGACCTGTGTTGGAGTATTACGATTGCGTGCGTTTTTTTTTGGGGGGGTTTCCGTCACAGACTTGGTGCACGAAGCTAACTCGTGTTCTCACAGCGAGGGGGAGCTCACCTTGGATCCATCACCGTGACGGGGGCACAAATTGGCCGTCAACAACGCAGCGAGCGAACGGTTGTTACCGACGAAGAAAAGGAATACCGGCACGCGTTCCTAATCGTCGAAGCCAAGCGAGGGCCAGGTGGTAATCACCCTCGCCATGTCTTGTGTGCTGAGAGCGATGCGGACAGGGACAGTTGGGTTGAAATGCTAGTCAGGTACTTCTCAGGTGGTTACAGCGAGGACCCTGTGTCCTACGCTCCCACCACAGCCAGTGCGACTGCTCACCTCAATAGCCCAGTCCAATCTCGTACAAGCTCTAGTTCCAACGACGTCCCTCACCGAACTCGTCGCGGAATGTCAAAAGACGACATCTCGATCGCTAAAGACTCCGCAACGTCTATTCCGCATCTCTCACCGGATGCCCACAACAACAAGTTGTTCCAGGCCGTGCCGTCATCAGACCACCACATTCGGTCTTCGAGTCCCATTAAGGGAATGGAATCCTCACCCATCGAGCGTCAAGGGTCTGGAGCCTTTTCCGACGAACAGAATGCTCGCCGGATTATGGAGCGAGCTCCTGGGCAGCCATCAAGCCTCCCAGATTCATCTCCCTTGGCACAAGCTTCGTTCCCACCAGAATTACTGGGTACCCCTGTGGGACAGCGCGCAAATTCGGAACTTGGACATTACCCTGATCATAGTGACCCTCGTGGCTACGCTCAGCGCCGCGAGTCTCCTGAGCGTCAACGAAACCGGGAGCCTTTCAATGATCGCAGAGCGTTCTATCCTACTTTAGGCCAGGTTACCTCTCCGACGGCGTCACCGACAGATCGAGCGCCATCACCTGAGAAACCTGATACGAATGGGAAGGTCAAGATCTCGGGCCCACTTCATGGTGCCCCTATACCTTCGGGTTTCAAGTTTGGGGGCAAAGATGCACCGTCGGATGCGGCCACGACTGCTGCCAATGACAGGAGGGAACGAGCCAAATCCCGCTCGTTCTGGGGCTTTGGGAAGGGAAATGGTATTTACAAGCTTTTTTTTTCTTCTCAGAAATCGTGCGGGTATCTGACTGGTGTTCTTTTTTGACCGAGCAGAAAAATCGAACCATCCAAGTGTTCCATTCGTGCCTCGGGCAGTGTTCGGTGTTACTCTTGACGATGCCCTTGAGGTTGCCAAAATTGCCAATCTACCTGCGATCGTTTTCCGGTCCATTGAATATTTGGAAGCGAAAAAGGCAGATCAGGAGGAGGGCATCTACAGGCTGAGTGGCAGTTCTGCGGTCATCAAAAGTCTCAAGGACAGATTCAATATGGGTGAGTTTATTCTTTCCTGTTCTTCTTCGTCTAGCTGTGGATAGCCTAGTCTAATGGACACAAAGAGGGTGACGTTGATCTTCTTGCATCCGATGAATATTGGGATCCGCATGCCATTGCGGGACTTCTGAAAAGTTTTCTACGAGAGCTACCTGCAAGCATCCTGACTCGTGAGCTGCACCTCAAATTTCTTTCCGTTATCGGTGAGCATGAATGTTTCATCCATCGACCTGTACTAGTCTGCATATGGCGTCTGACTGGACCAATCCACAGATTTTGTCGACGCACAAGAGAGAATCAAGGAGCTTTCCCAGCTTATCGCCGCTCTACCCCTTGCCAACTACAGCCTGCTTCGAGCGTTGACTGCGCACCTGATTCTAATTGTTCAAAACTCCAGCGTCAACAAGATGACGATGCGGAACGTGGGGATTGTTTTTAGCCCGACACTTGGTATTCCTGCTGGAGTATTCAGTCTGATGCTTGGCGAATTCAATCGGGTCTTCAACGTTGACGCCGACAATGAAAATGGAGTGGGCTTTACCGGTGCATATGGGGACTCGGACCCGTTGTCGGCAGCGGATCGACGGAATAGCAAGCAGTACTCAGATGCGGCTGCCGATCAGCTCCTCGGACTCTCAGGGCGCGTGTTGCCTTGTAAGTGATTAGACTCCATGGATGATGCTCGTGAGAAGCTAAAAATGGATGCCTTACCCTTTACCAGCGGGTGATGAAGCGCCATCAGACGCTGACGATTCTTCAATGCAGGAAGAAAGCGGTGCGGAAACAAGGGAAGGGGAGGTTGAGTCTTCCTCAGAGTCTGGGCAAGTTCTGGTCTCACCCATGAGAGGCGACCGTTTGCGTCCTGACACCCTGGAAACACCAAAGGCTTCCAAAACCCGTCATACCAAGGCAGGTAGGGATATGAGCGTGATAGTCGCACGTTCTGATCGAGGGAACCGACATTCGAGAATATTGGTGGGCTTACCCGCCACGCCACGCTCCCCCCGACCGCCAGATCAAAGTCCACAGTCCGCTGCGGCAAGCTGATGATGATCTGTTTTTCTTCTCCCTCATCTTCTTGTAGCCATTTTTTGTTTGATGTGTGACACGACTCCGAGGAGTGTATCCTTTCATCATCCCCTTATATACCAATTTGATACCACCCATGAACTTTTCATTTTTTTTTCTCTTTTCATTTTTAAAGCAATGTTTGTCATGTCTAGCGATACTTTTTCTTTTTCGTCTTCTATGATTAAACATCATTCGAGAGTTGTTTCCATCTGTCGGATTTTGGATGAGATTGCATCGGGAGACCGATCGTAAATAACAGTCAACAACATTTCAGAGTCGATCACAGTCCGGGTGTTGCAGCGGGCCACGTCGCGCAGCTGAATAATTTCTCTTTTGAAAGCGACTATGGGTTTTAAACAGGCTGCGGTATTGGGTCCCGTTTCCTTCTTTCTCGGTAATCCTCGCAGTTCGATCCGTCATTCCCTATCTTTGACTGACGGCGTTTTGCAGGTGTACTCTTCATCTGTTTCAACGTTGACCACCGGCTTCTCTGGGGCGAGCTAACGGCCGACGTGATAGGTGATGGTTTCCAATTCTACACTACCTTCTTCAATGCTCCACCTGCGATAAAGGTATCTACCCTATCTGTTGAAACCTGCATGAAACCTGCACTCGTATCTCATGAAAGAGGGTAGGCATTACTCCATGGAATGATCGGGATTGGAATGATCGGTTTGGTGGCCAAACTTCATAAATGGGACGATAGCGCCATGTTTTTCGATGGAACATCCCTCGGTGAGCCAGTTGTTTAAAACTTGTTTGCTCACTTTCCCGGACCGTTTTGTTTGCCCTGCTTTTTTTTTTTTGTATTGACGGTCTCCCAACTCGTCGTAGGGGCATATGTATTCTGCATCACGGTCTACATCACGGTGATCATACCCTCGCTGCGGACAATAGCGACACCTGTTCCGGATGTCGATACACCGGAAGATAGGTTAGAGGCAATGAGGGTGCTGTCTGCCGGCAACATCATCGTAATGGGTTTCCTGGGCGCGATCCTGTTGCTGCAGGTAAGCTGTTTCCAAGGGCGGACGGTGCGCGTGCCAGCCGAGTTCTGACGAAGGTTTTCTTCCCAGGCTGGCCAGGAATACACGAAGCGGACAGAGGCGAAACATTTGGCCAGGTTCGAGTCAGAAAACAAAAAAGCGGCGGGGACTTCATCTGAGAAAAAGGATCAGTAGATGATGTTGAAATATACCCACAGCCAAAATTTTGCGCAGTAACAATGCGTTGTGTTTTTTCTTCTCGATGGAAAAATACTACCGCCTAACCTGAGATATATTAAACCGAGAGTCGTGGGCGGTGTTTTACCTGCGTTGGAAGGCTCATTAAGCCCTATGAATGAATCGTGTGCGTGTTGTCTGTTTTCCGAAAGAAGGCGCTCGGTTAAAGGCGTTGTGGCAGTGGATGGATGCCGCTGATGGTAATCTCCGATCACACCAACCTCCGATCAACTGCACCCTTGATGCAGGCGCTGACACGTCCTTTGCTCCTTTCATTGCTCGTGAACCACCCCGGCGGTACTTAGCGCTCCAGGAGCTCTTTTGTTGCTGACTCGTGTATCTGCTGTAGCTTCTATGTCTTCTCTGGAGAAAATTGTTCAAAATGACAATACCTTTGTCATGACAAAGAATTGTGTAACGTTGGTTGTGGCATCCCTGCACCAACAACCCCTTCCCATCCGCGTTGTCACTTCAACGTTGTGGCCACGATTGTTGTTCTTTTCGTCCCTAACGGTCGTCTCGACACATCAGCAAGTTCATGTAAGTACGTCGTTCCATGTCCGATAATGGGTCACATTGAAGCGTTTCAGATTCCGACCTCGCCGCTTCTTTTCGCATTGGTGGTTTGATTCGGTTGACCGTGGTGGTCTCCCCTCAGTGATGTCCATCACGCTCCCACACGTCGCGAGTCTCGTCCATGCGTGTAGGAAGCCCCGCCTAGATTCGGAATGCGGTCCCACAAGACCAAATTTGATCTGCCTCTTTAGAAGGTTCGCCAACGCGGAATTACCATTGTACACACGATGACGACACTGAATTCCTTTTTCTCCGCGCTCGCTTCAAGTTCGAGCCGACGTGGGTCAGAAGCAGCTCTAATGTTTTATTTCATCATGACCGCCGCCGCCGCCGACAGACTCCCCCCCCCTCCCCGTCCGCTGTCCTGTCGTGTCCAAGTGCAGAAGACAAGAGGATTTTCTCAAGAATTTCATTCCACGCCTTTCAGCCTGGCATGGAAGCTTCCGTGGGGAAATACTTCGGAAATAGCTCCTCAAGACGGCTTGGTTTCTAACAACGAGGATCAGAGGTACCAAGGTTTTCCTTCGTTTCCCTTCTTGCGTGTTGTGATGATCGAACAAAGACAGCTCACATCTGTCCTTGGCTTCAACATTGCCTCACAGCAAAGGTAAAGTAGGTTGGGAACGTCCCACGCTGTGTCCATTTATGCTGTTTCTTAACAGCGTCGTCTTTTTTTTTTTCCTTTTTTTTTTTTTTTTGATGGTCAGTGGTCAAACGTCCCTTCGGGCAGCCCGACCCTGTAGTCGAACCTCTTTGCTTCCGCGAAGAAGAAGCCACTTCGGTTTCGCGTCCCTCTTCTGCGGATTTCTGTTGGCAGTCCTTGCGTGGGCTGACTGACGTTTAAAATGGGTCTGGGTTGTTTTTTTTGCCGACGTCTAGATTACAGGTCTCGGACCACCTATCATCCTATCGACGTTTTTCGCCTCGACAAAGTACCGCCTCGTGAGAGCCCGTCGACCCCTCGCACTGATTGCTGTTGCACTCCTTTCTTACTTCGGCTCTGCCCGTACAGAATAATGCCCAAAGAAGGGAATAGTTGCCGTAATATTTGTCCTATACGCGAGGGGATAATGGTGAGGAGTTCAGTAGGCCGAGCTGAAGGCGAGGGAGAGGGAGACGATATTTGATATTTTGGTCTTCGTGCCATCCAGCTTCGTGAGATGGAGTACAGTAGTTGTTGATGATTTTACTCGTCGCCGGACGGGCCGTGGTCATCTCACTCCCTCACCCCATCCCGCTGTTTGGATATAGATGCTTCCGTCCAGGTCTTCGACGCCACAATGGCTCTTCTTACTCCCTTATCTTATGTCTTTCGGTGTGTATCGAATGTCTTCAAAAGAATCTTCTATGTCACATCTTTAGCCACCATGGCGAGGTGACCGAACATGACGTATAACGACTTCTGTTCTGTTCATGTCCGTAGTATATGTCAACTTTTTTTTTCCTTGCTGTTTCTGTTTCTCGCTGAATTGATTTATGCCATTGTCCCTTAGTGATTCTGATGATGATGATACCTCGGAAGAAGTGATCGAGTTATTTCCTCGCTCGAAACTTTTTGGAATACCCGCCCATCTCCGGTGATGCGTTCGTTTGGATAGCGAGGGGGAAGAGGGACATGTCACACAAGCCCCGTGGAGAGAAGCATCCTATTCAGACAAGAAGAAAGAAAGGAAATACAACATGAAAGATAACCCCACGATAAGTCTGTCTGGACTTGCGAACTGTCTCACTGAAGTCAAAGCGAGGAAGGATGACAAGATAGAAAAATTTTCTGATTGTGAGAAACGGGAATGGACGAGTCCGTCCACGAGGGTGAGAGCGTCTGATGGATGCAAGTGGAACTTGAAGCAACGAGCCATGGTGCGGGATGAGGAACGGTCAAGACGGTGCACGGGAGTTGAAACCATTTTCTTACATGGATAACATGGGCATGTGTAACGGATTGAGGAAAAGATCGCGTAAAATTGCACCCGGCGCACTTATTTGCGCGGTTGGCATGGAAGAAAGAGGGAGGGGACAGGCTGGTGGAGAAGGCAGCACACACCGAGGCAGGGACGAGGAGGACAAAGAGCGATGAGAACGGGGGCGGGCGGGCGTTTCATGTAAAAAGACAAATGGGGAGAAGAGAGCTAGTATTCGCATCAACGGCTGTACTGCGCCTTGGCTTGATTAGTGAAACCGAGCATTGGGGGCGACTGAATGAGTGTGTCTATTCAAAGATTTGGGGTACATTCCGTGTATAGTAGGTGACACTGATAGGAGATGAAAAAGAAGATGGAGCAACAAAGATGGAGAAAAGCGGATAAAGTGCTAAGGAGGGAGAGGAAGAGAGGAGAATCTTGGATCATGGATACATTAAAAAACAAGGATGAAGGTAAAGCAAGGGAGGAGGAAGGGAGGGGTAGGGGAGGTGGGGAGTTGGAGGAGATGCTTTGGTGAAGAAGGATGTCGTAAATGGAACGATAAGCCAGCCTCAGAAGTTCTAGAACGAAAGATCGCCAACAAAAGAGGAAGTTGATCGTTGACAAACTGGACGACCTAGGCAATGTCACCTCACTGACGCAAGCCAAAAACTCGGGAGGAATGACCCTTTTCAGGTTTCGCTGCATTCTGACACGAAAAAAAAAGACAACATAACCTTTCCTCTGGGATCATTCGTTGCGTTGGTGAATTCGTCTTACATTACGACGTTTAGATAAAGGGTGAAGACAATGGGTCGAACAGGAGATCTGGAGGAGTGACAGCGCTGCACAAGCGGGTGGAAGGGACCGAGATGAGCGGCGGAGAGCCAATTGGGGCAGAAATCAGACAAGTCAGAGTCTGGTCAAGTCTGGGCGAGGGAAAAAGGTAAGTGCCAGGGTCGGTATTTGGAGATGCTTGTGTGGACAGATAATTTAAATTAAAAAGAGTCAAGTTGTCAAATATTTATATTATATTTAAAATTATATTGACGAATCTTGAGATTAAAAACCTGATTTGGAGAGTCTCGTTTTATTTTATTTTATAAAAGAACTGGCTGCCTCTTCCAACGCTATTCCCCTACACCCTCCTCGCCCTTACTCCTCCTCCTCCTCCATCAACCTCCCCCTCCCAAACAACCCTCTTCGTTCAAATGGATATCGATTGGTGCTTGACTTGCAGCCGACACATCGTACGTTCTCTTCTCTTCTTCTCCAAATTTCCCATCTAATCACAATTTCACAGGAGGAGGGCACAGGTCCCTACTGTTCGCTCGACTGCGCCCAACCTTCACACTTTCATCCCTCCTCTTCAAACTCACCCTCGTTTCAACACGAGCAATTCTACGAGGAGGATGAAGATGACAACGACGCATACGATCAAATCTTTTACCATTTCAACCCAGATGCAGTCCCTGCCCATTACTGGGCTGGAAATGGGTTGGCTGGTATTTCAAATTGGCTCGCCAATGTCCCCGTTGGCCCTCCATTATCCTTAGCCACCGACTCTCCTCTCTCGACCTCTCCCTCACCATCCCCTTCAACATCAAACCACCCAGCACCAAAGCTTCTCAACCTCCACCGCCGACCCATACCTCCCACACTATGCATGTCTGCACCAAAGGCTGTTCAGCCTTCCCCATCTCTTCCAGTCGTCACCCCAAAGCAACATTTTGCGAATCTTTCAGCCAGTCAACTAGGCGACTACGGTACCAGCAAGGCGTCCCTTCTCTCGGGTGCGACAGAGTCGTCGATCGCAACCCCTGCATCTGCCCATCCTGTGCCGATATCTCCAGATCAACCCACCATGTTTGGTGCCATTGCAACCCACGTTCGCTCATGGGTCTCGCCATCCTCTCAAATTCGTTGCCCTTCGTTTCACATAGCAGAATCCCAAAAACGCCAAATACACCCATCGCTTCTCATCCATTCCTCACGTTCGTCCCTGACTGGTAGTTCCAGCGAAGAACACGATGCGACTCCTATTTGGCTCATCGCCAACTCTCCCGCCCAAGTGACTGTCAAGTCAAAACAGTCTGGCGAACCCCCACGAGGGCGATACCCCTCACTCGGCGATAGTCACCCTTCCTATAGATCTCGCGGGCGGAAGGTGTCACGGGCTGCTGCATAATTTGGTTTCTTTGTCCCCTTAGATTTTTCCCTCCTTTTTACCCCATCTCGATCTCGCTCTGGAATTTTTTTATGTTCACCGCACCAACGACAACACATCAAAAGGCTTTATTATGACCAAACGCCTTGTGCAGCATCGGACTCTCGCCGCATCTCACGTACATGATAGCTTTCTACATCTTTTCGCATGCTTTTTCATCACCCACCAGTCATCAACAGTCCTTGACGCATTGCATACCCTCCCTGCTCCCATCCCTTCAATCCCAAAAAAAAATCTCGTATCACTCACCCACACACACTCACTTATTTCCCCCCTCACACCCCGCTACATACACTCTAGACACCGGTCCTGTACGTTATCTTGCTTTGTACGCTTGTATTGGATCGCAAAAACCACCATTTTCCGATGTTCTCACTTCCCTGAGTCTGACAGCAAGAGATTTGACTTGGCCTTCAAGGTCCTTGAATGCCCCATGATCTTGGGCGTAATGACACCTTGTGAAGCCTTGTGAACCACGAAGATTCATCCATGCACGGTCCAAACCCATGGTTGTTACGATGTTCGCAGCGTTCGACCTTCCCCAGCAACCGTCAGCTCCCTTTCTCACATACATTATAGTTATCTCTCAGACTAGGGGTCTAGTCCCACTGGGTGGATCATATTCAACCTCAAGGTTGACGTCGTTGCGGTTTCTGCTTCATACCCAGAAGTTTACAGGTCTTTCAGAAGATTCACCAGACTTTCATCTCATCAATGTAATCTTAAGACGAGCGAATGACTATGACAGATGGCCATGTATGCTAGTCTTATTTCCCGATGATCAATCTAACAGTGGAAGTTGCCAATCACTCTAGCAACCTGTGGACGTTGGTTCACCAATTCTCTGAACAAACACAGGAAATGACCATGGTCCGGGGGGTCAACTCCATTCGGACGTGCTGAGGGGCACATTCAGGTTCAGGAGGCAACTCACAGGCGTTTTGCCCCTCTCCCGCCGACATGGCTCCCACCGGTGAATAACTCATGTACGTAGCCTTCTTGATTGCCCTTCTCGAAACAGTGTGCCATCTGAAGTCGAATCCTCGCGACTCACGTCCGCTCATGCTTCAAACTCAAAGGTTCTTCAAGTCATAGGGGTACCAAGAGCGACTGAATAACGAAGTTTGCCAGGCAACAACACCGCATTGTTCATTGACGGACGGGCGCTTTAGAGGAAAAAAACTGAATTGAAAGATCGGGTACAAACACAAAACCCCAAGTTCTTACTCAATCTTTGGGTAAGAAATGAACTTCGCGTAGGTCCCCAAAGCGAGCACATCAGCTGGCCATCAGAAAACCAAAACGTACCGCGAGTCTAGTCCGGTCAACAACCCATGACAGTACTTTACATACGGAACATGACGGTTGTTGTGGGCTGACGAGATCACGATCGAGCCAAGATGGTTTTGTCCTTTCTATCGACGCTGAATGGGGCTCTGATCCCAGGGGCGTTTGGCAGGCCAGTAACCATATCGGTCAGTCGATTCCGAGCAAGTTCCATCTGAAGAATTGGAGCTAAACCTTTTTGGTACACTTACTTTCTCGCGGACCCGGGAAAACGACCTTTTTTCGGTGGAAAACGCCACAGTACAACACCCCCGGGTCCTCAGAGAAGGTGTACACAGGGGACAAGAGTTCGTGCAAACAATATCAAAATCTAGTTCATCAGGAAGGGTGGAGGCGGGATCACTAGGCCGCGTACACTGCGACGAAGTGTCTGGAGTAAAAAGGTCGTATCATTCACTTCGCTTCTGACAGTTCTTTAAAATCAATGAAGGGAAAAAAAAAAAACTTCTGGTCTCCAAGATAAGCCGAAGGGCTCCAATGACGACACCACACTGATGCGCCAGCGTGAACGACATTCGAGGAACTCCACACGTCCTCGAAGGGGTTTGACATGTCGCGGTCAGGAACCAAGCGATGGTTGAGCTCCGCATTGTTTTCTCAATTGACACGCTAAGCCAAGCCAGTCAGAGGGATCGAATTTATCTGTGGCGCGGTCGAAAGGCGGCATTCGCCAGTTGTTAACCGGTGAAGTTGACAGCTACTACCCGCCACTCCCTCCCCATTGACGAATAGGGAAAAAAAAATCAAAAGACTGATCTTCTTGGTGTATGACTGTCGGGTGGTTCCCGAGCTGGCCCTGCCATATTGGGACGCAAATCGCCTGCATCAATCTGTCCATCCCCTTTGGTCGTCCTCCGACTTTGAAGGGAAACAAGTCGGATGGTGCAAGTCGGTGGTTGGCCGAAGGAAAGATTGCTCCCGCCAAGGTACAGGTGAGTCGCAGTACCATGTGGACATCAAGTTGGGGTCGCCGACGATGGATTTTTTTCTCTTCATTGTGCGAAGGGACGATGTGTTGTCATTGGGACACATAAAACAAATTACGATCAGATCTCACTGGAAGTATCTTTGGACAATGGGCGCGTTGTACTCAGTACCTTCAGGGTCGCCATTGCAAAGACATCCCGCGAAACCCAAAGAACAATGGAGCTATGCAGCCGTGATGTCCTGAAAGTTGCGATTGGGTCATCGCCTTGCGAGAAAGAAGTTTTCCTTTACCGCGCATAACATATGCCCGGTTATACCCTAATAATCTTCTCAGCTCGGTGTCATATCTCCAAAGCCTCTGTGCACGAAACAATCTTCCAGACTATCCTCACGAAGGGGACCGAGGAAGTGAAGCTCGCTTCTCAGCTCCACTCACTTGACTTGACTTGGATTCACTCAATCCAGAAGATCCGCTTGTGGAGCAGTTGATCAGCCCCCCCTAAAGATCAGCCAGCGAAGACTCCAACACCCCGGCTGCTCAGGCAACCTTCAGGTCCTATGACTTTTTGAGATGCGCCTCTTTTCTCTTCTCGGCGACAATTGCTCAAAACGGGAGCACCAGCGCATCGTTGGATTATCCCCCCGTGATCGCATCAAACAAAAAACCTCCGGACGCAATTCGCGTACCTTGCGATGTGTTTTGGCTCGATGGCGTTCCAATTCACTGCACATATCGTGATTCACCCGCCACTACCGACTTTGGACGGAATGTGCCTTTGTGGTGGTGTCCCCCAATCTACCTCCTGTCCAAATAACGAATAAAGTTGGCTGGCGCTTAAAGCCCCCTTCAACCCCCCCCCTTTCTGCAACTCTGACACGGACGTGCCGCAGGGGGACAAGCTGGGACAGAAGTTTGAATCACGTTTCCCTCTACCCGAACGATCAGCCCCGTAAAGGCCACCCTCGATGCGAACGATGTCAACATCAATACACTACGCAATACGCCACGCTTGCGTTCAACAATTGGGGGTCTCAGTAACGGCATCGTTCCAACAGGTAATCTCAAGGCCAATCGCTAAAGAGATCATTGTTCTCTTCTAGTCACCCGAAGCTGTTCATTATCGCTCTCCCCCGGTTCGTTATCCTCTGACGATTCTCTACAGCAATCAACGAGAGAGCCCGGTCTCCGCTTCCGAACTAAAGGCCTGCCATCGGAAATGCCTTCTCAATGGCAGGTAACGACATGGAGTCTGACCATAACCCCTTATTTCCAGCCCGGTCCCGTCGTATCCGGTAGTATGTGTTCTATAACAAGACCCTCCGGGTATTTAAACCTTTGGTCAATGATTAGGGGGGGCGTTACTATCATCCACCATGTCAGAGAGCTCAGAAGCCTGTCATGCAAATTTCTCCGAGCTGTAGCCGAGTTCGTTCACTTTAGAGTTATGTTATACCGCCCAAGACGATAACAGCCAACCTGACACGAGGCAGCTCGGGGTTTGACTGATTCAAAGCGCCGTCGATCTCTCTTTCTCTCTTTCACCCTCCCATTTCATTATTCTCACAGAGGTGCTATGTTAAAGCACAATATTGAACAAGTGTCATGTCGCGTTGTTGACAGAATGAAATCAATTCGCTAGAGCATCTTTCATTGAATAGCACAATCCGGCACCGTCCACTTCAAAGGAAATGAAAAGTAGCCAGATGAAAGTTTTTTTCTACAACATGGTACTTGATTGATGGGACCTGAGTGTACACTTCCACCGGTTTAGTGCAAACGCCTAGATCCCGCCTCAGGGTGGTGGCTGGAAGCTAAAGAGATAACAGCATCAGACAAAGCACCATTAGAACTGACTTGGAAGGACGCACCCAGGCGGAGGGCCCGCAAAACCTGGCGGAGGTGGGAATGGCATGCCAGGAGGAAACCCTGGAGGACGGAAACCTGGAGGTGGCCCTGGCATTCCTGGTGGTGCAAATGGCATCGGTGGGCGAGCCAGCGAAGGGGGACCCACTGGAAAGAAAACCTTGATCAAAAAAAAAACACTTCCAATTGATAACACGACTCACTTGGAGGCATCATACCCATTCCACGACCAGCAGGCATACCACGACCTGGTCCGACAGGCAACTACAAAAACCCGATTAGATTATCGGCACTAGCCGAACAAATGTCATACGGACCGTGTTCTTTTTGTCTTCGTCTACGACGGGTGGAGGCCCCTCAACGCTGAGACTGACAACGGTCTCCCCACGGAGGATCACAAGGCCGAGAGTTCGTTTCATTTCCTGCTCAGGCGCTGTCTCTTCTCCGGGTTTCTTCTTAGGCCTTACGCGTCTGAACTCTTCACAGTCTGCCAAAACCAGGTTCATGTGGCGATCAAACGCCAGCATCTGGCCAGTTAAGGCGCGACCGTCGTTGATCGTGACTTTTAGTCTCCAGTTTATGAGACTGAGCATTTTTCCGCCCTTTGATTTTGGAGGAGGCTTTGAACCAGTTAGGTGAGTACTTGGATGACATGTAGAAAGATACACTTACCATGATGGTCGCTGCGATGGGGAACGACGACGCGAGGCACAAGGATTTCAGGTTTTTGATATAAACAAATCCAAACAAGTGAGTGGTCTTCTATTACGTCATCCTAGTATGTTAGAACAATGTGAGTTCGAGAGTAAGGAGAGTGAGTAAGTAAGTGTTTAGCTGAGTCAGTCTAGTCGATTTCATCGTTCATACCAGCTGTCTTTGCTACCCTTACCGTCATGCCATACATTCTTAATAACCTCACCAAGTTGTTGGGTATGACCCTCATTCTTTGTCCTTCTTGCGCAGCCACCATCACCTCATGCATTCTTCTGTTTTCTAGCCATCCGCGTTCCCGTCATCGCAGCGCCCATGGCAGGGCCTAGTGGCGGTAGTCTGCCGTAACACTTATGTTCCTCGAGTTCTCATTTCTTATAGGTGCCCTGGCTGCTGAGGTCACCCTTGGTGGAGGGTTTGGTTTCATGTCTGCAGGTGGGAACGGTCTACAGGCGTACCCGTCATGCCCGTAATGTACATATCCCACAGGTTATGACTCCCCCCCTGCACTTCAGCGGGAACTTGCACTGGCTCGCTCTATCTTGGGCCTTGGTTCCGACTCTCCTTTACCGATCGGTGTTGGCTTTCTAGCGTGGCAACTCAACCAAACTCCTGATCTGGGCAGGGAACTAATATCACTCGCCATTGACAACAACGTCAAAGCTCTCTGGTTTGCTTTTGGTAGCGATTTAGGTTCTTGGGTTCGATTTGCGCGCGATCATAATCCCAATAAACGACTCATAATTTTCGTGCAAATATCCTCTTTCGAGGAGGCCATCCACGCCATCAACGCATGGGGTGTCGACATCATTGTGGCGCAAGGTTCTTGTCGTCCATTTTTACTAGCTATCGCCCTCTCAACGACGATGACAGGTATAGAAGCAGGTGGTCATGGTTCCAATTTGTCGCCACCACTTCTCGCACTCGTATCCTCAATCCTTCCTGTCATCCCCTCTGATGGTCCCTTGCTTCTCGCTGCCGGTGGTCTTTCGCATGGTCGCCATCTAGCAGCATATCTCACCCTGGGGACGCAAGGAATAGTTCTAGGAACAAGATTCCTTCTCTCCCCGGAATCGCTGTATAGTCAAGCTCAGAAGGACGCCCTCCTCAATGCGTCTTCGGCGTCCACCGTCCGCACCATGGCCTTTGATCACGTTCGCGACACAATCGGTTGGCCCCAGAATGTTGATGGAAGGGCGTTACGCAACAGTAAGGCCCTCGTGATTCTAACCAGTACCTCGCCGATCTCACGCGGTTCCGACCATCGCAGGCATCGTTGATGGCTTTAATAACGGTGAAAAAATAGAAGAGCTGCGTATTCAATTCGCTGAAGGGACGAAGAAGGGCGATTCAAACCGTATGCTTGTTTGGGCTGGCACTAATGTGGGCTTGATGGATAAAATACTCCCAGCAAGTGTAAGCGACTGAGAGGACTCCCATTCAAGGCTGTTCATGACATCTTCCCTGCTCTAGGACATCGTTCAGGAAATTGAGCGAGATTGCCTGGAGCGCCTTGAAAGCGTTCGTAAAACGTTATTTTGAAGGGCGGACCTTGTGAGCCATGCGACCCTTCGTACCAAAGCTTCAGAATGTAATTTCCCCAATGGCCCACTGCCCAATTCAAAAACAATGTCATCTGCTACGTTGCGTCAGATGAGACGGGAAGAGCGATGAATACACTTCTCGTACCGACATCATGCTTCCAAAACTCGGGAAAACGGAATATCGGAAAGACATTTCCGAAATGAATGAATAGCCATTGTATCCCCTCCACTAAATCTGCAGTCAGCATGGGGAAATGCCAAGGGTAGATGTTACAAATATCAGAAAGATCCTAATGTTCGAGAAGCAATACCTCGGGTTGCTCATGTTTGGACCTTAGGAAGACTGACCACTTTGGTTCATGCATTTGTCTCAGCCTCGCCTTCCCTGACTTTCCACGTTGAGATCAAAATCTAGGAATATATGTAACAATGTCATCAAAGTACAGGTTGCAATCGATTTTGTATAATGCGTCAGTGGACAATCTCCACCGTAAGATCGCCCTGATTGATAGAATCGCCTGTGAAGCAACAATGAGCAAAAAGTTCGCGGACAAGAATGGGGCATCCATCACCCACCCTCTTGCACAACGACTCGCTTGACGTGCCCAGAGACAGGGGCGGTCACGGCAGATTCCATCTATGAAGAGGGTAAGCAGAGCACATGGGCGCAATACATTGAGACCAACCTTCATGGCGCTGAGGACTACAGTTCCAAAAAAGATCAGTTGGGAGGCACGAGAAGAACGCTACCCTTGTTGACTGACCGCACACAGGATCTCCCTTCTTGATTTCTTGCCCTTCCTTCACCCTAACTTCAACAACAACACCCGACATGGGAGCACCAACAGAGCCTGGATCGCTCGTAGCCTTCTCCCGCGAAACCGTCTCCACAGCCGAGTTCTTGTCTTCAACTGACACCGCGCGAACCTGAAATCGCACAAATCATTTGTGACTCAGCGAATTTGGAAAAAAAAAACACGCCACAAAAGGGCACACCTCTCCGTTAACCTCGAACCAAACATCACGCTGCGCGCGTCCCTCCACCACAGGCCCGATCGCCATCAGGCGGATAATCAAGGTCTTGCCTTTTTCGATTGATATGTGCATCTCCTTCTCAGTGTCAGGGCGACCCAAGAAATAACGCGTGGGAATGACGCTGCGTTGGTGAATTAACCCTCGTGATGAACACGTAGCCAAAAGGAAGGTACCTCAGATCCCCGTATTTCTCAATGAAGCCCTGGTACTCTTCGAAGACCTGGAAACAGCGTTGGTGCGTCCATTCCCATAGTTCATGTAAGTCTCAAACTGACCTTGGGATACATGACGTAGGAGGACACATCAGCATCTGTGATATGTTTTCCGAACTTGCTCCGCAGCTCCGCCTTGATCTTCTTGAAGTCCAGCGGTTCCATCGTGGCACCAGGACGACCGTCGATTCTTGGTTTATTTCTGATCACCCGTGAGCGCAAAGGTTCTGGGAAACCTCCCACAGGTTGGCCTAAATATCCTTGGAAGAATTCAACAACAGAAGAGGGGAAGTCCAGTTGCTCGGCACGTTCCAGAACTTGTTCTTTGGTGAGTGAATTGGACGTCATCCATTGTGCGAAATCTCCGACGACCTTCGATGATGGTGTGACCTATGAACGGTCAGAATCAGGTCCACCTTTTGTCAACAGAAGCATTCACCTTGACGATATTGCCACACTAGAGAACCAGGTCAGAAAATATGTGGACTCTGCTATGATGTTTCACTCACGAGTTGATTTGCTTCGATATATTTTTGTTTGATGACTGGTGTTCTCCGTCAAAACGTGTGATCATTCAGGATCAAAAGAAGCTACTTACCTGTCCATTGGGTTCCAAGTCCCAACTGAGAAGCTTGGAACTGTTGATAAAATCATCAGACAGAACGTCAATCAGAACAAAAAAACGCCCGCATACCATGAGATTGGTATATTGTCCTCCAGGCATCTCATGATCGAAGACACTAGAATCAGATGCACGGACGTTGGCTTCGAAGCAGCCGTAAAGTATGCGGACTTGACTCCAGTAAAGGTTGAGTGCTTGGATGTCTTCGTAACGAATTCCGGTTCCCAGGTTAGTCTGTTCGAGTGCCATACAGAGTGCACCCATCGACGGTTGTGACGTCAACCCTGACATGCCTGATACAAAAAAAAAAGTTAAGAAACCGCGCCACCGAACATGGAAACCGAACCCACTGTCGATCGCAACATCTATAACATCTGCTCCTGCAGCGGCAGCAGCCAACATGCTGGCCGTTGCAATACCTGCGGTGTCATGGGAATGTACATGGATAGGAATATCTGGGTATCGTTCCCTGATAGCACCGATCAAGCTGGCAAGAAACATATGAGACAAGTCACGTCACGATCTGGAAGACAGAAGTCGCCTACATTTTGGCCGCCTCTGGTTTCAACAGCCCCGCCATGTCTTTCACACCGATTACATGAACGCCTTCCTGAACAAGTTGATCGATGAAGTCGAGGTAATATTTCAGGGTATATTTCTTTTCTTTGGGGTTGGCGACATCTCCGCTGTAGCAGACCACAGCTTCGCAAACACCACCAGCCTTCTTGGCAGCATCGATTCCAAGACGCATCTGGGGAAGAGGTTGAAATCGGCAGGTTAAAACCATTTGGAAACTCTTACATTCTCTAACAGAGAGGTGAGCCATCGTTTTCATGGATAAAATAAAGAAAAACCCACCGAAGTAGTTCAATGAGTCAAAGACTCGGAAGATATCAAGACCATTCTCTACTGCCTTCTTGGAGAAATCGTAGATCGCGTTGTCGCTATCTTGGGATCAGAAAAAGGCCTGGATCTCTAAAGTCCAAGCTTACGGGTAGCTGGTGTATCCAACACCATTTGCACCTCTAACCAAGGCTTGGAGGGGAATATTCGGCACCAGTTTCCTGATAGTGCGCTAGAAACCAGCCTTGAGCTTCAATGAGAAGGTGTAAAGCCTCAAAAACTCACAAGTCGCTCCCAAGGATCTTCGTACAAGAACCTCATCGCAACGTCGAACGTAGCACCTCCCCAGCATTCAATACTGTATGCGTTGGCGAGTGCGTAGCTCGTTTCTTTGGCAATGTTGACCATATCAATCGTTCGGAGACGCGTTGCGAGCAAGGATTGATGGGCGTCTCGCCATGTTGTGTCCATGATGAGTGTGCCGGGATACTCGCGAACGGCCTTAGCGAAGGCCTCGGGACCCTTCTCGACGATGATATTGCGCCAACCGACTGTGCAAGGGACCGACGCATCCAGAGGAGGGCCATTGGTTGGGTCTTCGCGATTTTGGAATGTGGGAATGACGATATCCTCTTTCAGGCCAGGTTCGCCCTAATTTTCCTCAAATTTAACGCAAGTCGTCTTGCTATACTGGCAAACTCACCGATTGTCCTTTGATAGAGCTTCCATTGACCGCGATATCGCCCAAGTACGAGAGCAACTTTTGTGCACGATTTTGTGTCTGGACCAACTTGAAAAGATCTGGTGTATCGTCGATGAACTGGCAGGGGAGAAAAATGAGGACGGTCAATTGCACGCTTTTGGCGATAGAAAAGAAAACGGACTGTGGTCCATGTTTTTCCGCCAATAAATACATCGTGGGTGAGGACTCGGAACAAGAAGGGAATGTTGGTCTATGATACAGTCAGTAAGATGCTGAAGTGAATCTGCAATGCACAAACCTTGACGCCACGGATGCGGAACTCCACGAGGGCGCGGAGCATCTTTCGGCGAGCAACTTCGTAGGTAGTACCGCTTACTGTACATTTGACGAGCAAGCTATCGTAATGGGGCTGAGAGGTCGTCAGTTGAGGTTCAAAAGAGCCAATTCTAGATCATACAGTGATTTGAGCACCCGCGAAACCAGAGCTGGCGTCCAATCGAACACCGTTGCCACCAGCACTTCTGTAAACCTCAATCTTTCCTGTATCCGGCTGGAAGCTCAAAGCGGCATCCTCAGTGGTGATACGACATTGAATTGCGAAACCACGCTTCGTGACGGCTTCTTGGGTCAACCCAAGTTGTGGCAGGGTTGCACCAGCCGCAATCTGAATTTGAGCAGCGACGATATCAATACCGGTGATCTCCTCTGTGAAAGTCGATCAGCGAGGGGTTCAGTTACTGCGAAAGGGCCTGCGCACCAGTAATGGTGTGTTCAACTTGGATACGAGGGTTGATTTCGATGAAGTAGTGACGACCCATCGTATCGACCAAAAATTCAGCGGTTCCGGCGTTCCGATAACCAACGCTCTTCGCCAACTTGATCGCGTCTGCAAGGATGGCTTGCCTGACTTCTTCTGGTAGGTGAGTAGCGGGGGCAACTTCTACGACCTTTTGATGTCTGCGCTGAACCGAACAGTCGCGCTCGAACAAATGAATAGTGTTGCCTTCGGCGTCTGCAAGGATTTGGACTTCGATGTGACGGGGGCGTTCGAGGAATCTCTCAATGAAGACGGTTCCATCACCAAAGGCTGCTTTGGCTTCGCTCACGGCGCGCTCAAAGGAGTCCTTGAAGTCGGATTGTTCGCGAACGACACGCATGCCACGTCCTCCGCCTCCCATTGCGGCCTTGATGATAACTACGATCTGTTGGTCAAGCACATCGTTGGAAGTGGTATTGGTGCTACGCACCAGGGAATCCATATTCTTTAATGAACGCGTCGCCATCAGAGTAAGTATCAACGGGGCCGGGAGTGCCAGGAACGACGGGAACACCAACTGCCATGGCTTTTACGACGTGTATCAGTCAGATCTAGATTAAATCCTTGTAGATCCAACTCACCAAGGGTACGAGCTTTGGTTTTGTCACCAAGGCCATCAATAACTTCTGGGGTGGGCCCGACAAACGCGAGGCCAGCCTGCTCAACTTTCCTCGCAAATTCGGCGTTTTCAGACAAGAAACCATAACTGTTGAGTTCGTTCAGATGACACAAACGTCAAAACATGACGCGCATGGGAGACGTACCCAGGATGGATCATGTCAACGCCATGTTCCAGAGCGATCCTGATGATATCATCTTGCGCGAGATAAGCACCGACAGGGGTTAATCCTTTTCCGACTTGGTACGCTTCGTCGGACTAAATGAACAGGGCTTAGTTCGGATCGGGTCACGTCCCGATGACGAGACGTCCGTACCTTTTGACGATGGGCTGATAAGCGATCTTCGTAGGAATAGATAGCGACGGTATGCATGGCGAGCTCGTGGGCTGTTCGGAAGACTCGGATGGCGATTTCCTATGAGGGACCATTGATGAGGACAAAAACCTGAAAGAGATGATGACAAGGATACGAACACCGCGATTGGCGACGAGAATCTTTGTCAATGGTCCACCGTGACCTGCAGCCTTCCTTCTCATTGTCTGAATAGAATGCACTGGGGTTCCAGGCGCACTAGGAGTGCCCGCGAATATGGACGCCAGCCTTGGGGGATGTAGGGATGTAGATTGTGAAGCCATGATGGATGGGTGAATAGAGGAGAGGTGAAAGGAAATGATAACCGCGAGTAATCGGCCAAGCGGAAAAGGGGACCCAAAAACTGATCGGTCAAAGTAGGATGTAGATCACTAGACACTGGTAACGTTGAAGACGATATGGGCACGAAATGAGCAAAACGAGAAGGAAATCTAGGCTGGTCTGCGGTGGGGGTTGATGAGAGTTCCTTGTTTCCTCCGAAGTAAATTGGCTTTGATCAAATACTAATCTTTCACCCTTCATTCTCATACATAGCACTTTGCAAACGGATATAAGGCGGCGAATCCGCACCATCTCCACCGAAGAACTTGAGATAAATGGACACGGGTCGTCTCAAAACCAAGAATTCTCGCAGCAGATCGATGTCATTGGCGAGGCAGCACCTGCATCGTGTTGTCGATATGTTGATATCATTCGGCGCTCCGCAAACGGGGTACCCAGTACAGCCCATGTGATTACTCCGTGCAGTATTAAATAACGAGACATAAGAGTGGCTTTGGAAAGTAACTGAACCGTACTCGCCCTTCCGCTCATTCCCGAACGACCTCTATGGTTTCCGGTTTGCAAGTGGAATTACTCCGGCCGTTTGCATCCGACTATCGGCTTTCTTTTGATTGTTTTTGGCTATTGCGTACACCACCCCAGCGAAGAATCCAACCGTGATCGCCGATACGGAACCTAGCGTGACGGGATCTCCGAAGAAGAGCATTCCTGAGGCAGCCACTGGCAGTTTGTTCAGGGCTCCAACCATGCTGCACCATAGGGAGATTAGGGGTGGGTCGCGATCAGAAACAAAAACCTTTCTCCGCACCTATAAGTAGTGCTGCTTGTGGTCCGAACACACCAAGCAGTTGTGTAGGAAATGCCCACGGCAGCCGCGCCTGAGAATGCAATTGCGAGAAGGAGAAAGTTCCGAGTTTCTTCAGGACTGTGTGAAGCTTCTTTGAGTATGAAGGTTGACATCTCCAATTGAACTTACAAGTTGCGAGATAGGTTGTCGTAGCCCCAGTCTTCCACAACTATTGAAAAGAAAGCAAGAACTGGGATGCTGAGAAGATTGTTGTAAAACATGGAATCCCAATCAGAGAAGCCTGTGGCTTTGATTCGTTTCCGCATGGTAAGAACCTAGACGCGACGTGAGAACAGCAATTCGACGAGTAGGATAAATGTCGAACATATCCCGCGCTGGTCATGCAGTTCACAAGCATCCAGAAGTATCCGACGTTAAGTTGGGTGACAACCTCAGTCAATCTGCTCAAGGTTGATAGGCTGATAGCAGTACTTGTGACAGGAATAGAGTCTCCAAGGGTTGACGTCACATCAGACCATGCTGCGATGATGGAAGACAAGACCTTAACAGTATTAGATACAGAGAACGCTGTCCCGCGATGAAAGGCTCACCATGAATACAAAAGAAATAAAAGTAAGATTTGTGACTCGACCACCAAACCAAATTACCTCCCCGTATGCCTGAGGGCAGTGAGAAAAAAATATTGTGGTATGTGAGGGGGCCTACTATGAGAATAATGGTCAGGTTCTTGAAGATAGTGTACACGGGTATGCTAAGGTATTGCTGACCACGAGTCAGCCGCTCGAACGAAAAACCACTTGTTTATGAGACTCACCAGGCTCTTTGAACCGGTATATATGACGCTAACGAGGAGGAAACTGATAGGGAACCAGGCCTTCGCGTCTTGCTTGTCAAATGCGCGGAAGGAAATTATTCCGAGTTTCTTGACGATGGCAACGCAGCTGACACAGACAACTGATTGGATACATAGTAGCAAAAAGTTCATCGAGAAGTTGGCTCCAGATACGACAAACTGAACGCTTATATTGATGGCAGTTTGAGAGGGTTGAACTTGCTCACCTTGTTTACGAGGGTCATGAGAATGGAAGCAAGGCAGTAACATAGGATTGGAGGGACTGCGCAGAGCTTAGTAGCGCATAGCAGGGAGGTATGCTGCTCGCACCTGCAGAAAGGGACTCTTCTTTCGTGGACCCCGTTGCCAATGCTTTTTTGAGTTCAGCCACATCCTCTTCCTCCTGGTTTGCTTTGCTGTGGGACATGAAGAAAGTTAAATTTGGAGGTGCTCGAGGCCAAAAGCGTTCTTGAAAGGGGTTTGGGAGAGTGATTCGGACGCGCTGAAGCGAGTCGTGATCGTGCTGAGTGGGGCGGTTTCCTCAGGAGTCGGAGTCGAGGACACTCTGTCGCCGAGATCACGTGGCGACACGCAGCAAAATGACAACCTCTGAAGCCATGGCCCATGGCCAGCATCAACACTGCAGCTCTTTGTGTTCACATCCACTTCTATGCACACAGAGCTGCACATTATAATTATGTGACATATTTTCGCCTATCAATCAGGTCTTGAGCCCTCGAGGCGTCATCGCTCTACGAAAATCTATCACGCGGCGTTAGGGGAAATGAATCGGACGTAACAATTCTGTTCGCAACAAGTGTTTCGAAATGAGCCAATCTGTATTCTTCCGCGGAATTCCTTCACTTGATGTGGAAGCTCTATGTTCAGGATCAAGGTGGGGTGCAGCTGTTCTATAAAGAATGGGTTTAGATACAAAGTAGCGGTACCCGTCACATTGGCTGTGTGCGGCGGCGCTAAAGCGTTGTCGCCCCGAGTCAGAGCTGCAGTCCCTCAAGGGAGAGTTTCTC